>JARFJB010001033.1:3010000-3062500 GCA_036346205.1 Vesta saturnalis | reverse complement strand
TTAACGTTATGGTACAAATGTAAATTAATTTTGTAAACGCGCGAATTACAAATTTACTATAAAGGACATTAGCAAGCGTACAATTAGTATTTGTCGAAAAGGTAAACGTTGCAACTATACAATTATTGGTAATTTCAACGTTGTCAATTGCATTGTTTTAAACAGCGTTGCAATTTTTGTTGAAATCAGATGATATATTACTGATATCATAAACCACTTACCCTAAACTAGCATTATGTTTAAAAATACACACTTCAAACTCGTTTGATGAAAAAACGGCAAGATTCTTTGTCCTAATTTCCTTCCGTTACTTGTGCGATTGTTTTGACGTACTGGGTATATGCAGTCTTTTGTTGTGTGTAGAACGTATTTTGGATGTTAAATGAACGTGAGTTGCACGAGGCATTTTTTTGTGTTTAGGGAATGTAAATTAGTATAAATGCTACGCCACTTGAGTTTTCGTAAAGCGTTGTATACCATCATTGGCTATAAACAGTTATAGTCAATGGCACCATATAAAAGGGTATTTAAAAGGTGTATGAAGATTTTTAAGTTGAAAGTATTAACTTTGATTGAGAAATAATGTTTTGGTAAAACCCTTATTGCGAAGATAATGGTTAAATACTACTGGAATTTTCTACTGTCCGTTGTGGATGCGGTATTAAAATTGTTGTGAATGTGTGAATGAGTGAATCCGTAACATGTTGATATTATATTAAAGTGTAGAGAAGAATATGTATGTATATTTTGCTTATATAAATGTCGTAACATTGCGTAATAGAAAAATTGAATGTATCCTCAAGAACGAATGAACGAAAATCATTCAATAGCTTAGAAGCCCTGTAGAACAATGTAGATTGCACCCATTTGGTTCGACAAGTGGAAATTTGTAGTGCATATTAATGATGTGAATGAGAGAATAGAGGGTTCCTAGCAAAGGTAGCCGGATATTGTATCAAGGAACGTAATTCGGCAGCGCAACAGCCATAGTATTACAAATACTACAAAAACTAACCAAAACGAGTCTTCATTGCCCAAGTGACTGTGTCAGAAGTTAAAGACGAGTCAATTATAAATCTAATTTCGCTTTATAGAATACGATCAACAATATTTGGAGCGTATTGCGGGGCGTTGGGCCCTCCAACTCAGAAGTGAGAATTATGTTCTACATGAGGTCGAATCTGGTCCTCATAGAGCGGAAAGTGTTGTCGAGAGGTAAAGTACTACTTAGATCTGTATAAAAAGCCTATTGTACGAGCAGATGCTTTAAAAGCTAAGAGAAGATGATCGTTGATAGATTTGAGTATAGTTACTCCCAACATAATAATAGGGTCTGATAACTTAAGATTTGAACCATCCACACTTACAACCGGAAATAATCAATATCTTGGCGGACATTGAGTTTTGTTAGCTTTAAGATTAACTACTTCCCCATGCAAGATACGTTGAACGTCTTTGTTGGTTTCAGTGTCTAGATTTGAGATAGAAGGTGGATTACTATTATCAGTAGACTGAGATGAACTACAATGAAGAGTGATGTCGTCAAATCAAAGCAGTGGATCGGTTTAGTCGTTAAAGAAACAAGATCATTTCTGTATAGTTGAAAAAATGTAGGAGCTTTCACTAATCCTTGTGACACGCCCGCATTAATGCGAACTTCCTTTGAAAAGAAGCCTCCAAATACGAAATGTGTTCGTCTTTTATCAGGGAGACTGTAAATCCAGTAAACACACGGTAAACTTGGTTAAATGCGTTTGATATATCTAAAGGGACTACAATTATTTCACCCGATTCTTCTAACGCATTGTTCAAAACTTGGGTTTGCGACCCAAGTTTTAAAGAAAATCACCTAACGATAAGCGATTCTGCCTAAAACCATATTGGTGGCCACTTAGAGGTTTGTTACACTGAAAAAAAGAAATTAGTTGCTGACTGATTGCTTTTTCCATGACTTTGACAAAATAGATGGCAATTGATCTGTAGTTAAAAGGTTCGGTCTTGTCGCCTTTTTTGGGAATAGGCGAAAGATTTTATAATTTTCATGATGAAAGAAATTTCTCAGAGGGCAACGGGAATAGAACAGAGAGAGGGTACTGGTACTAGTTCGGGGGGACAATCTAATTTAATTAATTTAGGAATCACTTTGTGCAATTTGCATCACCTATGGATAACTTCTTTTCATTGGCGTATGTCCATCATGAACCAGCTAATTTGTGGTGGTCTTTTTACCAAATTTTTCAATTTAAAACATTTTTAAATATTTTCCTTTAAGTACAATAATGTACCTACTTGTTAAAGACAATTTTTTAGCACAATATCTTAGATATACTTTTTTGGATCATATACTCAGTTATAAAACTATACGTTTTGCAAATTCCTTTTTTATATATTACTAATTTTTTTCTCATAGATCACTATAAGGAATGAAGATTCAGAATTTTGAGATCATCTTATTCATACACATGCACATACCTAGCATGTGATTCGAATTTTTGTTAACCTTGCTCGTCCGAACGTTTCAATTTAACAACTCACTCATGTTTAGGTAAGTTTTACTATAGTTTGTAAGTATAAGTAGGAGACATGTTATTTGTAGGAATTTTTCAAAGATTTTAAGGTCGTCACATTGATTTCTATCCATGGCACCTCTGGGAGATAAAAACATACATATTTTTTCAATTTTTTTTTTAAATGTTTTATCTGGATACGTATTCAACACACACTTAGATCTAGGTGCCTCAGTATACTCCAAAGTTCGATGCCGCATATCTTTCTGCTGATTTATCAACAGAAACAAGTTATTAATCTTCGTTTTTGGAACAACTGCACTAAAAGAGTTATATCAGTATTGCATCTGAGGTGCTATATAGATAAATTATTTTAAACCTAAGTGACTGTCACGAGGATTTCGTAGTTCGCTGAGTAGCGCCCCAACATGTTATTGAATCTATGCGCATTTTATAAAAAAAGATGTACAATCTATATTTTTCTTAAACATCGGGGTTAAATAAAAATAGGTTAATTCCGCAGCATACAAAACTTGCCACGTGTCCTCCATTTGCAACCACCTATCCAAATACTCAAGGATGTGTGATATCCCGGGTGATAGACATGGTATCCTCTTCGACTAGGTATACATGACCGCTAACGTGCATAAGCTATGTTTTTGCGATTTAAATGTAAAAAATATCCTTAATTCGCGATTTTGTTTTCAGCCTTCCAAGTGGAACTTTCAACCTCACAACCAGGTACACTTACGAGTTACTAACATGAAAACCATATACTGTGCGATCAACAAAGAAAGAGGACGCTGCTCCTATGACATATGTGTTTAGCAACAATTTACCGTAACGTGTGCGATAGTGCGCCCACACTAAATATAGGAGTGCCCAAACTACAAGAACACAAAAGCAATTAGTAGTGGTTATGATTTTGGAGGTCAACGGTTTTTTCCAATCATTCGGTCGTCAAGGTACTGTTGAACAAACCTTATTGTTCTGCAGCTGTATGTGCATTGGCCTTGTCACATGAAAAGGAATCCTCTTGTAATGCATCATCCTGAAGTTGGTCTATAAATTGCTGCAACATAGCACGGTAACATTATACATTAACAGTCTGGTCAAACAATATTGGTCTGACAATTCGCCTCCCCGGCATCACTATCCATGCTCCACCCTTTAAAGGATGAAGAGGTGCTCCCTGATAAACATGGGGGTTTTCAGTACTCCAAGTTTGATAGTTCTGCGAATTTACGAGCAAATTATGTGAAACCATGCCTCGTTGGAGAAATAGCTCTAATCCAGTACGTTGTCATCTCGTAGATTTGTATTGGACCAACTGCAATAATTTTAAAAGTCGAGACGTTGGAGTTCTTGAGACACTGTTATTTTCTTCTGACAATTCTGTGGCACAAGACAAACTAGTTTGTTGAGACAATTGTCGCAGTGGCTTTCGAGGACTTTATTCAAGACGGGCACAAACATCTTCTACAACCTCCTCATTGGCTACCGTTGGACGACCAGACGATTTCCCAACAGCAACGCGTCCTGTATTGTTAAACCGTTCCATAAGG
Source organism: Vesta saturnalis (assembly GCA_036346205.1). Lineage (NCBI taxonomy): Eukaryota > Metazoa > Arthropoda > Insecta > Coleoptera > Lampyridae > Vesta > Vesta saturnalis. Next base: position 3,058,428 of record JARFJB010001033.1, on the reverse strand, counting down.
CGATGAATATTGCGGCGTAAATACTCATAACCCGCATTATGGTCAGGATGTGCTTATCAAAATTCCTTCATACGTAAATGGATTGAATAGACCCACCCCATTTTCTTCTTAGTTCCATTACGAAAATAGGACTTCAAAAGCGTTTCATTCTCTTCAAGAGAGGCAGATTATTACAAAGAGAAGCAGTAAATCATGAATTTGTAATTCAGAATTTATCTACGTACCTTCTAATTTTTCGATAAAAATGTATATTCTTAAGTGATACTGTTTTGTATAAGGTGCAAATGAAGAGAAAAGGTTGTGCAGGTCAAATATACAAACCACAGGTCGGGACAGAATTTAATTGAAGGTTATGCTTGGTATTGGTGTACTATAATATGGTTACTAACGATACGTTTCAAAACAGTTTTAAAGAGTGATTGATTTTACAAAGATTTCACACGTGTTCTGTAGCATTGCGCCTTACGCGAATAAGAAACATAGACATTCGCTTCGAGTAAGTATATCTTTATTAAGTACGTTGTAGATTTTGCCGAACATATATTAACATACAGAGTTAAAATGACGTGTAAAACAGGTGTAAGATTGAAGTATATATTTTTTATTATAATGACATTACAATATGGGCATAAAATCTGATCATGCTATATGGTGGTACTACAATCACACTTGTTTTTTTTCAGACATGGATTCTCATTGTCTGAGGCAGTAGATTTAACTTTCGGAGATTTTGCGAATGAAATAGATGAGATATGTATTGAACCTCCTGAACCTAACATAGATGTAGATGGAGATTAGGCTGACGAAGTTGAAGGAGGTATGATCAATCGCCAATTACGTGTCCCCGTGGAAATAAAATTTATAAATAATAGACGTACGGATAGAAACGATGAAAACGTTTCCTCAGAACCATTTTCAGAGATGGATAACCAAAGTGAAACTGAATCCTCTTCTGTGCCTTTCACATCACGATATTCTATTCCTTCGACATCAAATAATGATATTGATGACTGGATTAAAAATTATCTCCATAATAAAAAAATAGATTCTCGATGGATTGAAGGAGATCTTCAGACTTGATCCTCCCGTTCTTTTCCAACAGAAGTAACTGAAATAAAATGTTTTCTTGGTATCCTTATTCTCAGTGGGTACAATTCACTTCCAAATGAATGTATTGGGATGTAAAGGATGATGCCCAAAATTATTTAATTTCTAACTCAATGCGAAGATTTAGATTTCTACTTATGAAACGATTTATTCACTTCACAGGCAATACCCATATGGGCATCGCGGATAAAGCCTGGAAAATACGGCCTCTTATGGTTAAAACAAAAAAGCGTTGTTTACAAAATTGTATTCATGTCCCAAACCTTGCATATCACGAAACGATAATAAAGTACTATGGTTGGCATGGATGCCAGTAATATACTCGAGGTAAACCGATACGATTCTGGTATAAGATGAGGTGTCTAAATTCATCAGCAGGATATTCGATCAATTTTGATCTATATTAAGGAAAAATCCTCGTGGAAGCCAGAAGTATGACGATGTTAGAAGAATTAGACCATCCAAATTTACCTTATAATATATGTGTGGATAGCCTCTTCACGGGACTGTACCTATTCAACTATTTGAAATTCTTGGAATACAGTACCCTAGGTACTATTAGAGTAAACCTTGTTCCACAATCTTTCCTGTTGGAGGAGAAGAAAAAAAGAAAGAGGCGTTTCCCAACACATTTTAGAAAGAAAATATAGAATTCATCTTACACGGTGCAGCAGCTGGACAAAGCGTGGCTTCAACTGCTGCAAGTGTTTCTCCGATAGGTACAGTCAAGCGATATTCGTAGGAACAGAAAACGCATATAATGGTTAATCGACCTGATTGTATTGCTCGTTATAACCGTAACATGGGAGCAACTGGCGAAATGGACCAGGACATTGCAAACTACCGAGTTGGTATTCGGCGTAAAAAGTGGTATTGGCCAATTTTTACATGGATTCTAGATGCAGCAGTAAACAATGTATGGTTTTTATACAGACAGAACATCCAATTTAGATTTTAGAAGGGGGTTAGCGTAAGTTTACTTAGTACGGTATGGTGTACAATCAAAATCACCAGACCAGGCAAGAACATCCATAACCCGTACACTTGTGCCAAGTATTCGATACGATGGTATACACAATTACGTTTCTCCTTGCGATAGAAGACTGGATGCAAGAGTTTTGGCAGAACAATGTGTTTCAAATGTGACGTTGGGCTCTGTGAGTCTTGTTTTGGAAAAATAGATATTTTGGATATTTGGTTTTTGTGTTTTGTAGTACCCTATGCACCCAATGATAACATAATTATGGTATCACTGTTTTTTTCTCTTCTGATGACATGCCAATTAATAAAATTACTTTTTTGCATCTAGTTAGGATCATATTAGTTCAATTGAATGAAAATTTATGAAAGAATAAATGGAAAATAGTTTTGGGCGCTAATGGGTTAAACGTCAAATATCAGTTTTGAGGTTATGTTTAGTATTGGTGCACTGAACATTCAAACCACACCTGGAGAATATAGCCGACAAGGCCACTAATGTCCTTATGGGCTTTGGAAGAATGTTCTTAAACAAGTAGGAGTTATCTACAAAATGAGCCGCTGGATATATACAAGTACAATGATGATATAACCGATAACAACGTACGCCTCTCTAGTGTGATGGTACAAGATTCACACCAAGAGTAGCAAGGTTCAGTGCCTAGCTTACCTTGGAATATCAGGGACGATGAGAACGACCCCAACTTCAGCTATGGGGACCCTCTTGAACTTGCCTCCTTTACACCTTGTAATTAAGGCTGAGGCGTTGAAAGGTGCATATAGACTTAAAATCTTTGGAAAACATACGTCGTCCATCCTCGATGACACCACCAAGACCGATATCCTCAGCATGACGTCTGAGAGAATAACAATCTTAGTCATTTAAGCAACTGTTTAGTGCCAAAGCTCCTACACGTAAGGGTTTACTATACAGACGGTTCTATAACCAGTAATGTTACCGGATATTAAATATGCGATAGCAACGGACCAGGTTACACGCATGAAACTACCGAATTTCAAGCCGAAATCTTTGCGATTATGGTTGCTATTGATCAACTATTGAAAAAGAAACTTTTTAAAAGAAAAATCTTTATAGCGACCGACAGCAAAGAGGCCATTTCAGCCCTGAACTCATTTGTATTCAACTCGAAGCCAGCCTTTGAGTGTACAAATACTACACGTATTGAGTAAAGCCAACATCTTGACACTAGTGTGGGGAACTGGTCATGCAAGCACTACAGGAAACCAGTTGGTAGACCAGCTTGCTAGGGCAGTAAGAGAAACGCCCTTCATAAGGACAGAACCGGCCAGTGGCATTTATTATACCACAGAAACAAGACTCGCTCGAGATCATTGCCGGTATTGGAAGGAAATCGCAGGACAGATTCACTCAAAGATCTTCCTGGGGAAACCGAACAGTAAACTTACCGCATCTATCCTAAATCTAGGAAGAGCGAATATCAAGCTTGCGACGGGAATTGCCACCGGACATTGTCGCAGAATAAGCATATGCACGTAATGGGACTGACAGGCAGCCCGTTATGTAGAGGTTGTAGTGAAGCTGACGAAACGCCTAACGTCGTCTGTCATTGTGAAGCTTTCACGATAGCACGAAAACTTCTTTGAAAGGAAAAGATTACACAAGTAGAAGTAAATATAACACACCTTTTGAACATCCTGGAATTCATGAAAAAAATAGGACTTTGGAGGAGTAGACTAATTCTAGGTGGCACAGCAGACCTCCGGTCGCGGTGCAGGGACTTCAAAAGGGCCATATCACACACGTGGCGGCAAAATTATTTACTGACTGATCTAACAAGATTTATATTGTTTACATTGGTGTTTTATCAGGGCAAACAGGTGGATTTACTAAATAATTAGGTAAGGGGTTCAATTATGGAGGTTTTGTTTCAATTACACTAGATAAACGGAATTTTATTACACTATGGAACATAAATGCTGTTTGGATCCCAGATGATGCAATATACATACGCTAATTTTGACCAATCCGTTTAATAGTCGCAAATAAATTATTTAAATTATATTGAAACCAATTAAGTGTACCATTTGTCTGTGAAATAATTTACAGTTGATTTTTAAAATTATACTGTGCTTATTAGTTACATTTATATAAAGGGTAACTATGCTGTGGAATGTGTGCTATTTGAACACAAAGTCCTACATATTTATTATTACCTACATAATAATTTAAAAAGTTTCCACGGAAAAAGAATTTTGTGAAATGTTAGTAAGTGCTGCAAAACAAGTAAAAAAGACAAAATTCATGTAATATGTATTCTAAAGGCTTTGTTCCTAAATAAAAGTACCATTAAAAGTTTTTAACGATTCGATTTAGATTTCGGGTTCTGACCACTCTAATATTCATACCTTCGTCCACGGATCATTGACCGTAGATTAAAAAACCTTTTAAATTAAAATTCCATTTGCTCTAACGCTCTACCAAGTACGATATTCACAGCGCATAAATTTGGATATCTGCTTCTCCAGCAGCAATTACTTGAAATTTTTGGCATTACACCAAAATGCTTTGGCCCCTATTCTACTTTACAAAGTTGTTATTCAAATATGTGGGCATCTGCTTTACCTCTACTACTCCTTTCGCTCTTCTTAGATTTGTAAATCTCTAGTTATAATGGTATCTGAAGCAGTTGCTGAAGTAAACAGAATGTTTGATAAAACAGACTTTACATAACAGTTTCAATTAAGAGGATAAGTAATATAATAATTCACGAAGTTGTATACAGAAACGGCATACTGACAATTTATGGACAAGTTAAGACTAAAAATATGTAATAAAACACCGAAACATGTATTGATTTCAGTAAATTCCTGTTAAATTAATATTTACGGTTACTCTTAGTATTAATGAATCACTTTTAAATATTTTCGAATGAATAATGAAGGTAATAAGTTTTAGTCCACATTCAATTTGTGAATGAAACATTATATACCTCGATTCTATCCTAATGCAAATGCTTGTATATAATAGAGCTATTATGAAGCTTCCGTAATGTACAAATTGCATGTTTTCACTATCATATACAGACTTTCATAAAGATTGCAACACCTAGAAATTATTGAATGATTTTATTGAAATTTTTGTCAACGATGTCTTTGATTAGAACAAACAAACGATTAATATTTGAAAACAAAAGAACAAAAACTAAAAATGTTTTTTTCAATAATGGTTTGCTCCACCACGATTTGTAGTGCACTCATTTAGACGGCGTGCCATGCTATCAATCAAGTGATCTATAACTGCCTGTGGTATATCAACCCAAGCTTCTTGAGTCCCTAGCCGGACCCTGTAAGTTATCTGGAGGGTGTGGTAAATTACCCAGTCGCCTACCGGCCTCATCCCATACATGTTCAATGGGCGACAAATGAGGCGACTGAGCAGGCCATGGGAGGACGGCAATGTTAGCTTCTTCCAAAAAACATGTTGTAGCCCTTGACGTATGAGGGCGTGCATTATCCTGTTAGAAAATGGGATTTTCCACCCCCTGAAGATATGGAAGCGCAACGAGTTCTAGCACATTAGCAATATAATCAGCGGCGTTTAAGTTGCCATCAAAGAAGACCAAGGGTGATCTGCTACCGTAACATATTGCACCCCATATCATCACTCCTTGTGTGAGGGCTGTGTTGCGTTCCATAAAAAATGTTGGATTTTTACGTTCTCCGCGCATCCGCCTGACTCTCCTACGAACATCGTGGGCCCACAAGCAAAATGGGGACTCGTCACTAAACACAATTCGCCTTTTCTGCTCCATTCTAGCCTGCGTAGACGGTGAAGTAGTGTAAGAGGAAGACATAAAAATGGACGATATGAACGCAGCCGATAAGACCCTATGCGGCGATAAACAGATGACATTGACATTCTGAGTCCTACACCTCTCATCAAATCATCTACAATCGATCGAGTTGTTGAAAATCTGACTCTTGTGGCCAAAAGTGTTAAGCGACGTTCTTCACGATCTGTAGTCCTGCGGGGGACTAAGCGAAAGTTCGGTCTCTCTCATACCAATAATACGGCCACGTTCAAAATCAGTCATTGGGAAAAATGTTGATGTTGACGTACTCTTGGCATTGTTCCCAAGTTCAGAACTTCAAATTTATTGTTACTAAACGCAAAGGAAAAAAAACTACTAGCTAGATTTTATTCAAATTTTAATCGTTTGTTGTAACAAAAGACATCGTTGACGAAAATTTCAGTAAAATCGTTCAAGAAATTCTAGGTCAGTATGTGACAACTTTAGATATGGGTTTAATGGTGCTAAGAAAAGACAGCAGCATCTTAAATTCTTAGCATAAAATTATATATGCATCACGAATAATGGTACAATCACTTCTGTTTCGATATGCCTTTAAATCCCATCTTCTATTTTTGTCCGAATATTGACCTTATTCTGAATACGATTCTCCTGAAATCAATTTCTAAGCATAAGCATTTAAATGTTCAACTACATTTCTCTATGAAACCTTTAAACAAAGAAAACAAACTGAAATCTTAGTAAACATAGATACCTTCGGTTTGAATTGTTATTAGCGCGATAAGCATATAGTAAACCTATGGTATGGTAGGTTCTGTTACTTGGCTCTTCAAAACAAACACTTTAATTCCATTTTAAAATGTTAACATTAATTTATTATCCCGTGCATCTGGTACTGGTTCTACCGCTATTTATCTGTAAGAATATAAACATTGTTTACATGAAAATTGAGGAGAAACGTGTGCGTCACCGGCCATTCTACTTTTATGTATACTTTTATTGAAATATTCATACTGGCGATAACTTATTGTTTCTCTTGTTATTGAATTTTATACGTTGGCCGCTGGCGACGATATGCTAAATTTGGTATATTATTTTTAAGATTTCGATTAAGTATAAAAGGCTCTTTTGTTGAAATATTAGGAAGAAAAATAAGTAGCGTGTACTTAACTTTTAAGAGGTGAATTTGAATTTCGTGTTTCTCGACAAGAAATTTTGTTTGTGGATTTAAAATTTTTAGTGGTGTACACGTACCATTCATATTGATATAATAGACGATTGATAAATTTAATTGTAGAGCTTCTTTTATGCTTATTTATAAAGAAGCCATGCTAATGGGGAGCTAATCAATTTTACACGAAAATGTAAACTTTAACCATATTATACATAATTACAATACCTAGCTTTTGGATTTTTAAATGATGAACTTTTCTATTTATATTTTATGTAAAGCTATACGTTTCGATCACAATCACAATTATCGTCCTCAGTAAATAGTAATATCTGTAAGAATAGCTTGGGATGTTAGAAAAAAAAATAAGTATGAAAAAGATGAAAATGAAAACATTAGCCTTATATGAATATGGCAATTTGATAAACATGTGAAGCCAACTATCAAATCTAATTTTGGTAAAGAAAAACTAGATCCTTAGTAAATTAAATATTATTAAGCTGCCTTGAAGATATCAAATCAGAACAGCCCCTAATAGTCGAAGGCTAACAGTGAATCATGTCACACTCGAAGAAAAATTAAATTGCGTTGTAAGTGTAAAGTTGTGAAAAACTTTACTTTGAAATAGAAACTTGACAAACCATTTAAACTTTTAGTCAAATCTAACAAAGAAATAGTCTTCGTTAATAATTATAATTGTTATTTTACAGTGAAAACACAATGTAGTATGTTCAATATAATTGTAATATAATTTTTAATTTTAACTACATATATCATATTATTATAGTTCTGTGGTAACTTGATATATAATGAACATAATAATGAGTCTGGATCAATTTTACACGAAAATGTAAACTTTAACCATATTATACATAATTACAATACCTAGCTTTTGGATTTTTAAATGATGAACTTTTCTATTTATATTTTATGTAAAGCTATACGTTTCGATCACAATCACAGTTATCGTCCTCAGTAAATAGTAATATCTGTAAGAATAGCTTGGGATGTTAGAAAAAAAAATAAGTATGAAAAAGATGAAAATGAAAACATTAGCCTTATATGAATATGACAATTTGATAAACATGTGAAGCCAACTATGAAATCTAATTTTGGTAAAGAAAAACTAGATCCTTAGTAAATTAAATATTATTAAGCTGCCTTGAAGATATCAAATCAGAACAGCCCCTAATAGTCGAAGGCTAACAGTGAATCATGTCACACTCGAAGAAAAATTAAATTGCGTTGTAAGTGTAAAGTTGTGAAAAACTTTACTTTGAAATAGAAACTTGACAAACCATTTAAACTTTTAGTCAAATCTAACAAAGAAATAGTCTTCGTTAATAATTATAATTGTTATTTTACAGTGAAAACACAATGTAGTATGTTCAATATAATTGTAATATAATTTTTAATTTTAACTACATATATCATATTATTATAGTTCTGTGGTAACTTGATATATAATGAACATAATAATAAGTCTGGATAATATTTCCATACATCCAGTTGGATGTCATGATCTAAATTATTTAAACCACGCTAAGCTGACGCAGATTTCTCTGGTTGACTTAGTGTATAAAATCTCATATGTCCCTTACGTCTTCCATTAAAGCTACGTATTGTGGTACTTATGTATATCTTTCCACAAGAACAAAACAACTCCAGAAGAAGACAATGAGTTTAAAACATTTTTAGGTGACCTTAAACATCCTTCAATTTTTCTTGTAGGTTTAAAAACTGTCCTAATATCATGATTAAGTAGGATGCTTTTAGTTCTATTTGGAATATTAGTTATGAAAGAAAGAAAGCAGTAACTGCACTAAGCACTAGTTTTTTTTGTGGGTATGTCTAGCAGTTGTAACGAATATCCATTAGCTTGTATGGATTTTATTAAATATTTATATTTATTTTTCAAAAATTCAGGTTAGTAGTTTAGCTATGGTGGTTTTCATCCACTTTTGTCACTAAAAAAGTAACTAGATATGAATAGAGTCAAAGCTTATTCAAAGTCACCAAAGCAATTCTTAGAATTTGGCCCAGTCAAGACCGTGTGTTAATTCAGTTATTACAACAATTGTCAAGGTCGACTGCAGAGGTATCTCAGTTCTATCCGATCTTACCTGATCCTATCCGACTTTATCCGATCTTACTCTTCAACGTCAAATTCTTGGAAGTAAGCATTACTAACCAATGAAGCTTATAACTGGCTTTGCGCATGCGTGGGTATCATCAGGGACAATTCTTAGAAATTTAAACCGTTCTTGGAAGCATGAAGAATGAATGGTATTGGCTAAATGTTCTTCAAGGTCAAATTCATGGAAATAGCAAAATAAGTATTCCTATCTTATCCGATCTTATCCGACCTTATCCGAGCTTATTCGAACTTATCCGATATTATCTGATCATACCCGATCTTATCCGATCGTACCCGATCTTATGCGGTCTTACTCAATCCTATCTCAAGGGTTCTCATGGACCACCGAGCACTTACGCGCTCACTGCTTCAAGGTCAAATTTAAATATACAGAGTGACACAAACTCGATGGGCAAAACGAAAACAGCTGATTCCTCTGGCCAAAAGGAACAAAAAATTGTTAATACAGGGTGTGTCTATTGTTGATGGTTTCCAAGATGTTAACTTTTTTTAAATTTTTTCTATTTCGTGGACTTATTTTTTAGATCACGCTGTATCTTCCAAACTAGAAGAGTTACAAGAAAACACATTAGGAGAAATTTGTAGAAGATGAAATTGCCTTAAAGAATATTGAATTCGTTCGAGACAAACTCATCATTCAATATTTTTAATGACATAATGAATTCAAAAATGATTTTTTTTCAAATCCCAAGACAAACTCCCAAGAGGAATATTTTTCCAATAGAGATGGATTTGATACATGGCCGATAAATAAAAAACTTCCTTTTTTCATAAGCTTCACAATGATATGAAAACAACTTATGGTTGACGTACTAATTACTGAATTGTTACAGGAATACACCTCAGGAAAAACTTTTAGAGCATAAAATTACCTTCAAAAATATGGTAGAGTAGATGAGAATTGACGATTTGTCCCTCACTTTTCAATCAATCTATACACTTACGGCAAGAAATACGTCTCCTTTACTGATATCTTTTCATCACCGTGGCAACGACTTGACATTAGTAAGTTAGTTGTCAAAATTTGTTTGCTGGTACAGTTTTGCTGATTTCAATACGAGTTCTTTCTGTTGTAGTGATATTGTAATTTAGTTTTTGAGTCGTTCTTGTTCTTGTTATTATTATTGTTCTTGTTCGTGTTCGTGTTTTACTTCCTGAGTCATGTTTTCAAATGAAGAATATGCCGATATTCATTATTATTATGGTGTTGCCCAAGGGAATGCGAGTGAGGCTGCTAGACTGTATGCAGCTGCTTTCCCAAGAAGAATTCATCCAGAAGCGAGAGTTTTCTCTAGAATACACACTGATCTAAGAGAGAGAGGATCTTTTAGGATCCTAAGAGATCAAGAGGAATTTCATAATGTTGAGAGGATTGACGACGTAATCCAGCATTTCGAAGCAAATCCTGAGACTATCTTGCAGCGGTCATCCAATGTATTGCAGATGCCACGAGAAACAATATGGAGACGTGCGTATCACGTGACGGGAGTTCAAGAACTTTTAGATGGTGATCTAGGTCGGTGGATTGAGTTTTACCAATGGTATCTCAATTCAGTTAGGAATGATCGAGATTTCCAAAAAGCAATCTTGTGGACGGGTGAGGTCACCTTTACAAGGTCAGACACCTTCAATATCCATAACACGCACGTCTGGGCACATGAGAACTCACATACTATGAGACCAAATAGCTTTCAACATCAGTTCAAAGTTAATGTTTGGGTTGGTTTACTCAACAATCAACTTATTGGTCCATATATTCTTCCAGATAGAGTCAATTCAGTGAATTTTTTGAATTTCGTTCAAGAAAACCTCCCTGAATTGATGGAGGAGGTTTCATTGGCAACAAGAGCAGATATGTGGGTTCAACTTGATGGTTGTCCTGCCCACTACGGAAGAGGTGTGAGAGATTGGCTAAACGAACATTATCCCCAACGTTGGATTGGAAGAGGTGGTACAGTAGCGTGGTCTCCAAGACCTCCAGATCTCACCCCTCTTTCTGGATGAATTCTTCTTGGGAAAGCAGCTTCATACAGTCTAGCAGCCTCACTCGCATTCCCTTGGGCATCACCATAATAATAATGAATATCGGCATATTCTTCATTTAAAAATATGACTCAGGAAGGAAAACACGAACACGAACATGAACAATAATAATAACAAGAACAAGAACGACTCAAAAACTAAATTACAATATCACTACAACAGAAAGAACTCGTATTGAAATCAGCAAAACTGTAATAGCAAACAAATTTTGACAACTAACTTACTAATGTCAAGTCGTTGCTACGGTGATGAAAAGATATCAGTAAAGGAGACGTTAAATTGTTAAATAAAGTTAGGTTACCGATATATATCCATGTTCGTAAAGTTTATTACGAATTAAACTTAACAGTTGTTACGATTTATGTTTGACGAGTTTTAAAAAAGTTCGGTTGTTTAAATTTGTTTGTGGTTACGTTTTCCAAAATAAAATTTTATTCATTTTTTTTCAACTGGTATTTTATTCCTGCTGCGACATTTTAATAATTGATATTCCATTCGGATTCTAAAAAGAAAAGTAATATTAATTTAAAATTTAAAACATTACATAAACCGATAATTATTAAACATTTTAAAACAATTAAATAAATATTACAATTAATAATTTAGTGGTTGAGTGAAACTTTTAAGCAAATAATAAGCACGTTTACCACAACAAAGACACCATTAATCCGAGGGACAGTGTGGAATTATTGGAAGTATTGCAGCAGCGAACTTGGTGGATCAATAACTTCGATCATCAATTGGAAAGAGCCTACGTGTATAAATGGAACCAGCTGTATGAAAACATCCGTTTGCAGATATGGCGATGCACATGTGAGTTAATTTTTAATCTTAACCCTGCTATTTGTATTCATTATTTGTATGATTTCCTGCAATTATATTTTTATGTATAGGTGTAAATTTAGCTTTCTTTCCAAACTTTAATTTCAATTACCAAGTTAAAATCACAATTTTGAGAAGTCATCATTTAACAAATCTGACAGTTTGGTATTTGAGTTCATTGAATACGCAACGCATGCGTTATGGTACAACTTTTAGTAAGGCATATTTAACATACAAGATCTTTGATATAACGTGGAATCCAGATAAAATAGAACCAGTTAATAATACCAGTAGTACTTTTAAATGCAATATAAGTCAATTCAATTCTTATTATAAAAACATTAAATATGCATCAAAGAATAAATTACAATTAAATTTAATTTCTCCACAAATTAGAACCCTATCCCCAACAGAGATTTGAGCTAGTGCGGTGCATAATAAAAAAAATTATTAACAAATACAAAATAGAACTCTTTCCCCATCAAAGATTCATATCGATTTAATTTTGATTTGTATTTTACCATTATAAATATATATATATATATATATATATATATATATATATATATATATATATATATATATATATATATGATATATATTGTGTGTGTGTGTGTGTGTGTGTGTGTGTGTGTGTGTGTGTGTGTGTGTGTGTGTGTGTGTGTGTGTGTGTGTGTGTGTGTGTGTGTGTGTGTGTGTGTGTGTGTGTGTGTGTGTGTGTGTGTGTGTGTGTGTGTGTGTGTGTGTGTGTGTGTGTGTGTGTGTGTTCAATGATATGGTAGAATTAAGTATTTATGCTTTAATTCATTAAAATTTTGTAAAACTTTACAGGAAATAAACGGAAATGGAAAAATGGTTGATGTTCCTATAATTACTATTGTATTATATATAGCTATTAAGCCCCTTGAGAGTCAAGGACGCTACGCAGAGGTCCAGGTTAATAATTCGGAGCCGGAGTAGGTCTACTGCCAAGCGACTGCTTTCCAGAGGAAGTTGCCGGGCTATGTATTAGCTAGGCTTCCAGTACAGATAGGTTCCCTAGGAAACATTTCGGCATCAAATGTTACTATGACCCGAGGGCCACAGGCGAAGCGCAAACGCATGCTTTGTACTTTTTGGTAAGTACTAAGACTTACCTACCACTTCAACCGATGTAATGTTGTTTTATTAAATTTTAATAAACAAAGGAATAATTGTTATAAGTTTTTGTTATGAACGAATAAGTTCAAAGATAAATATGTAATTAAAAATTATTATTAATTTTATTAAATACATAAATAAAGTTTCCTATTGATACATGTTGATACAAGTCTACAACTGCGCCACCAAGGTTCAAGCCCCAATCGATGCAAATTTTGTCTTTATGTAGTAGACTGATGGGGCTTGAACCTTGGTGGCGCAGTTGGTAGCGCGGTATAAGTACAGGTCGTAGGTTCGAATCTACTGAGGTAAACTTTTATTTATGTATTTAATAAAATTAATAATAATTTTTAAAGGAATAATTGATCTACTAGTGCAATTAAATTCAAGAAAATTAAAACATACCTTTCAGATAAATAATAATAATCCTCAAGTTAATCCCAAAGATACACTCACACACTATTGTATATAACCTTAAAGGCAAACGAATAACTTCACTCACTCACGTCACTGTTTCTTTATATAACCAAACCGACTAGATGCCAAAATAAAATCTGTTTAAGTTTATATGTAACTGAATTTGTTAACCTTAGCAAAAAATTGTGAGCAACTGGAAGTGAAGAATGAAACACCTGCATAAAGTAATGTATCATAATCTACAAAAAGTCTAAATTGTAGCGTATGCGTCTAGACTTGCATACTTGATTTCATTTTCAAATTATTTGACCGGTTCATAAGGAAACAACATTGTGTTTCTCTTTCAGCAACATGATCAGACTTTACCATAGTAGCTCTGTTGGTAATGGACTGTGGGCAATAATTTTTTCTATTTCGCTCACACACACACTATCTACCTCACTTATCCCTAGTATAAAAAACACTTATTCAACATATTCTCCTATATGAAGCAATACGTGTAATTATTGTCTCTTTCACGCAGGTCAGACATTTATTTATATCACTATAATTTGCGAAATTATAAAGTTTGGTAAAAAGTACAATTTATTTTGTTTTAATGTATAAGTAATTGTATTTGACTTTAAAAAATTATATTTTGAAGTACAAACTTAAAACTGTTGCAATGTATTGTTTTTCGCAAAACTAGAAATTGTATAAATTGACACTAACTAATAATCCAGAATTGGAAACCTAATAACAAGCAAATTTAAAAAATAAAAAATAACAAAATGAATTAGGGATTTAGTATATGTTTGAATATTCCCCCATTTTCCTGAATTACTTGATAGATGTACAAATTTTAATGCTAAATAAATGATACAGATACTTTACAAAGAATAAAGCTTTACCTTAAGATGCTTATTATTAGGTTCCCAATTTTGTATTATTAGTTAGTGTCAATTTATACAATTTGTTGTTTATTACTTTATAATCTTCAGTTTAAGACTAAAAATGCAATATAAACAATTTAGCACCCTTTCTAATTTTCTTAATGATTATATTTTAAATAGTATTTGTTTTTAGCACCCTAAGAAACATTTCGATGTACCTATGAAATACGAAGATTTGCGAGTTTTCACGGAATGACGACATGCGACGACAGGTCTCAATTTGAACCAGCTATTGAGCGTATCTTATAGGTTTTAATATCATGAAGTAGAGTATTTATACATAAAGCGAGATCACAAAACCACTTGACTTTTGGTAGTTAATCGCATGTCGTAATGCGCTTTAGTCTGAAAAATGTGAAACCGAATCCTAAAAATTATTATTATTAGTGATAACAATCCAATCCTGTAAAAATAATCCATGTAAATATATATGATTAATACTAAAAATAGAAAATTGAAAAATACATTATAGAAATAATACAGAGATTTCAATTTTAAAACCTTAAATTTTATGTAAAACAGTGCAAACATTCAAAAACTTTTTAGACAGATAAATATGTTTCTCAATAGGTGTGAGTATGCATACAATTTGTAGTTTTATATTGTAAATTTTACATTAAATTGAAGGCAAAACATAATTTAGTTTTGTATATACAAACTAATCAAACATTGTTACACCTTATTTATTGATTTCTATTGTTTTATCCTACTAAAACATTTCTAGTTTTGCGAATAACAATACATTGGAACAGTTTTAAGTTTATATATAAATTAATAAAATAATTAATAAAAATAATAATTACCCATATTGTTTCATATAGGAGAAAATGTTGAATGAGTGTTTTTATGCAGGTGTTTCATTATTCCCTTCCAATTGCTCACAATTTTTTTTAAGGTTAACAAATTTAGTTACATATAAACTTAAACAATTCTTATTCAGTCGGTTCGGTTATATCAAAGACAGTGACGTGGTGAGAAAAGTTTTTCTTTTGCCTCTTCGGTTATATACAATGGTGACGCCTTTGGGAACTTAAGGATTATTATTATTTATCTGTAAGGTACGTTTTAATTTTCTTGAATTTAATTGCACTGGTAGATTAATTATTCTTTTGTTTATTAAAATTTAATAAAACAACATTACATCGGTTGAAGAGATAAGCCAGTCCTACGGCTTACCCAAAAATACAGAGCAGGCGTTTGCACTCCGCCTGTGGCGCTCGGTTCATAGAAACATTCGATGCCGAAATATTCCCTAGGGAACCTATCTGTACTGGGGGCCTAGCTAATACATAGCCCGGGAAATTTCCTCTGGAAATGCTCCGAACTATTAACCTTGGACCTCTGTGTAGCGTCTTTGACCCCCAACGGGCTTAATAGCTATAATAATTCAATAGTAATTATAGCAGCTTCAACCATTTTTCCCATATAAAGTTTTACAAATTTTAATGAATTAAACCATAAATATTTAATTCTACCATCATCATTGGAAATATACTTATAATTTTTTATGTAAACAATGGTAAGATCCGGTAAGATCGTATAAGATCGTATAAAAGCGAATAAGATTGAATATGATCGGATAAGTTCGAATGCTGGGAAACGGATACCTGTGTTGCGAAGCAGATATCAGATTTCGGGAAACGAATACCTGTATTTGGGAAACAAATACCTGTTTTTGAGGAACAGACCCCGTTTTTGGAACACAGACCCTGTTTAATATTTTCATCATGTAAACAACACTCATTATTTGTACTGAAACTATCAAAATTAAACGCTTTTATTCAATATTATTATTATGCATACATATATAAAACATGTACTTATTTTTGAAAACGTTTCTACATTTACGCTATCACTAAATTTCAGACGTAACACTGCCTCGTTATTCGCATGAGAACAACTCGAAATCTACTTTAATTTATACAGCCTCAATTTTCCAATTATTCATTTTATATTGCAACTTTATGTGTGTACTTCACACAAGTATATGTCTACACTACATATGCATGCTTGAACATTTTGAATTGTTAACTGGAAGCTGATTCATTTTTATATTCACTTCATAAAACTCTACATCTCTACTTTTAATTTTTTTATTTTCTTTAGTAGTTTATCAGGCTTCTTTTTTCTCTCCTCTGCACTTAATACTTTTGCTTTAATTCCTCTTCGTACTACTTTCGTCATTTCTGCTAAACTCAATCACCTCCAAGCAAGCAGGCCTTTTATTATAAGTCGGTATCCTTGAAACCACTAACCTTGAAAAGATTTCTAAGAATTGGAATGTGATAGACAGGCTAATTCGGTTAAGATTGAATAAGATCGTATAGGATTGGATAGGGTCAGATAAGAACGGATATAATCGAATAAGATTGGCTAAAGTTGGGTAAGATCGGGTAGGAACGGATAAGATCGTATAAGATCGGGTAAGATCGGATGAGATCGGATAAGATCCGATAAGGATCGGATAAGGATCGGATAAGGATCGGATAAGGATCGGATAAGGATCGAATAAGGATCGGATAAGGATCGGATAAGGATCGAGTAAGGATTGGATAAGATTGGTTAAGATCGGAGAGATCGGATAGGATTGAGTAAGATCGGATCAGATCGGAGGAGATCGGATAGGATCGGGTAAGATAGGATAAGGTCGGATAAGATCTGGTAAGATCGGATAAGGTCAGATAAGATAGTAATGCTTACTTTACTATTTGCAAGATTCGTACTTTGTGGGTTAGAACTGAACCTCCCCATCTGGAAGCTGGCTTGATCACCCACATGTATGTATCTGTATTAGGGGAACGGGTCCAGTTCTTGGGGAAGCCACCTCGTCCAGACCCTGGTTAGGACAGTAGTATTATGTAGTACCTACTTATACGAACAATATAAACCTAATGGCGAACCACCTAGACGTTTACCTATGTCAAATGGTAAAAAGCTAATCTCATTAGAGCCGCTCCCGTTGCATTCACTTGATGGAAGGAAAGATTAGTTTTTTGGAAGAATGATAGGTTGCTGTTCACACTTACAGTGTTGCCTGGTTTAGTAAGAGAGTATTATAACAGATTTTTCTGCAACCCCGTCATTTTTCCTGTTTTAATGAACTGATTCGATTTATAAGAAATATTTGACCTTTAAGAGCTTGGTTTGATTTAGCTAATATATAAATCACTTAATTTTCTTTAATATCATATTATTATACATTATAGCAAAACGGCGGTTTACTAAACAAGTACCCGTTTACCTTGAACAGATAGCCTAACTCTGTATCAGGTAAAAGCAATTCAAAGAAGAGTTTATTGATTAGAGTTTTAAGTGAACCACCACCACCTGCTTCCTACTTAGTTAGATAAAGCAGGATGTTTTTTATACCTGAATTGAGATCATACAAAAACAAATCATAGTTATTAATATATATTTATTTAGTAAATGCTATAAATTAGATAAGTAGGTCGATAATACAAGATCTCCATTAGGCATACAGTGTTATGACAATTAATATTACTGTCCGTAAATATCATCATCATTACTACCACAGAATTATATAATGGGGATCCTTCTTCTTCGTTTACACTTGACCAATCGATTTTGTTTTCAATTTCTTGAGATCGGTAAAATTGTAATTCTACGTATGAAAGCTATAGTAGAAGTTCATTTCACTCCTTCATTTCTAATACCACATTATTACTTTGATCGCAGTTTTCCCACCCCATACGCACTATTGGTGCAAGGTTGAGGTGTGTACTGTATCGAATTTCAATACGTTTTGCATGATGAGTATCATTCGATAGTTTACAATAAACACAATCGATTAAGTACTCATTAGTTGATAGCTTATACATTTTATCCCTATCTAGAAATGATGCCGTTATGAGAAGAATAACCTTCATCTTGTTTCTTTTTACTACCATCACTATTTTGACAACACCAACTGCACAGATTATTGTAACTATGCAGGGTATTCACATATAACGGTGTACTTCTGGGTTTTGATCGTTCCAAGGTATTCACATATAACGGTGTACTTCTGGGTTTTGATCGTTCCAGAAATGATATTATTTCTGCTTGCATGACTTTACTTGCTCGCAGTTTTTTTTTTATGATTGTGGACCTGAACAGGTTAAATTAGGCCTATCGTGCTAAAGCACTCAGGAATACTTAGGAGGATGGATAGAGGGATAATGAATTGCCAATAGATGCCTATGAACAGCCACCTTAAATTTTCTCATATCATAAGTGAGAGGAAAACAGGAACTAGGGAGATCATTCCAGAGTTTAGAACCTGTGTAGAAAAATGTGGATTGCGCGCGTTTGGTACGACAAGTGGAGATTTGTACTGCATACTGATGATGTAAATGAGCGAACCGAGTGTTTCTCGAAAAGATAGCCCGAGATGCTATCAAAGAATATATTCAGCAGCACAATAGCCGTTGTAATAACGATAATACAAAGATAGAACTGAAACCATCCTTCTATGCTCAAGGGACTGTATGTGAGAAGTTATGGACGGGTCATTTATAAGCCTAATCGCTCTCTTTTGAATACGATCAACGATATCGAGAGCGTATTGGGGAGCACTAACCCAGAGGTGAGAATTATATTCCAGATGAGGCCGAATTTGGGCCTTATACAGCAGAAGGAGTTGTCGAGAGGTAAAGTACTGCTTAGATCTGTACAAAAAGCCTATTTTACGAGCAGCTGTTTCGGTAGCTGACAGAAGATGGTCAACCCATGAGAGATTTGAAGATACAGTCATACCCAACAGAGTAATAGAGTCTGAAAACTTAAGAACTGAGCCATTCATACTTAGAACAGGAAATGATCGATCTTTTTTGGCGGACATAAGGCAACACTGAGTTTTGTTAGCATTAAATTTAACTAGATTATTGCTTCCCCATTCGAGAATACGTTGAATTTGCCATTTCAGCTTTAATTTCTTGATTTGACATAGAAGGTGGATTATCACTATGAGTAGACTGAGATGAACTACAGTGAAGAGTGCTATCGTCAGCAAAGCAATGGATGGGGTTAGTTGTTGAAGAAATAAGGTCGTTTATGTACAGTAGAAAAAGTGTAGGCGCTATAACAGATCCCTGTGGTACGCCCGCGTTAATGCTAACTTCTTTTGAAAAAAAAGCCATCAACTACGACACGTATTCGTCTTTTATCAAGGAAACTAGAAACCCAGTTGATGAGCGTATCATTTAACCCAAACGAGGTGAGTTTGGCAAGTAAACACTTATGCCAAACTTGGTCAAATGCCTTTGAGATATCTAAAGCGACTACAACTGTTTCACCGGACTGCTCTAGTGTATTGTTCCAAGCTTGGGTCACATATGAAAGAAGATCGCCTGTTGAACGACTTTGCCTAAACCCATATTGGTGGTCACTAAGGAGTTTGTTAGTTTCAAGGAACGTGAGTAGTTGCTGATTAATTGCTTTTTCCATGATTTTAGACAAAATAGAAGTGATGGCAATTGGTCGGTAATTTGAGGGATCGGTCGTATCGCCTTTTTTGGGAATAGGTTGAACATTTGCTAACTTCCATGATGAAGGGAATTCCCCAGGAGACATAGAGATCGTATAGAGCTTAGATAGGACTGGTACTAGTTCGGAGGAACATTCATTTAAGACAATAGCTGGGATACCGTCTGGGCCAGTCGCCTTATTGAGATCAAGCCTACTGATGATCGATTCCAAGAGCTTGTACCGAAAATGAATTGGTTTCATAGCGTATGAAGAAGAGTTGACTAGGGGCACATCTTTTCCA
This sequence comes from Vesta saturnalis, assembly GCA_036346205.1. Classification (NCBI taxonomy): domain Eukaryota; kingdom Metazoa; phylum Arthropoda; class Insecta; order Coleoptera; family Lampyridae; genus Vesta; species Vesta saturnalis. The sequence continues at coordinate 3,038,099 of JARFJB010001033.1, read as the reverse complement.
GAATCATTGAGACACGAGTGTGATGCAAACAAATCCACAAAAACGTTGGCTTTGTCTACAGAATCAGCAAATACCGATCCTTCAATAGACGTCAGGGGGGGAAATGAAGATGTTCGAAAGTTTTTACTAATGGCTTTAGCTAAAGACCAAAATTTACGACTGCCTAAAGGAGATGTAGCTAGTTCATTGCATTTTCGTTGTTCGAACAACTTTTTAGTTTTAGTGATGACACTTTTGCAGATATTTCTAGCACCAACGTATTCCACATGACTGTCGACCGATTTATTAGATTTCCATTTAATGTAACATTTATTTTTTAAAGATATTGCATCACAACAAGCCTTATTGAACCAGGGTTGGGAACCCGAATGACCTATACGGTACTGTTTTTTGGGAATGTATAACTCCATTCCCATGAGGATGACTTCAGATACTGAAAGAGCGATGTCCGAAGAAGAGGACGACTTAAAACAATATTCACGCCATGAAAAGGTTGCAAAGAAATCCCGTAAATCACTCCATCGAGCTGACTTGGAACACCACAAGTTTCTATCGGTTTTGCGAACAACAGTGGAATTAGGTACAGTAGAAATGATTTTTATTAGACAATGGTCGGAAAGACCTAAAGGCGAAAGAACGGAAGTTTTATAAGCAAGGAGTGGAGTATGGTTAGGGTTATCAGGGATTCTTGTGAGTTCAGAAATCATTTGTGTGAGATCACATGAAATAGCAAATGTTTCTGCACTATGACCAGCGGGATTTGTAGTAGATGAAAACTGAAGCCAATTAGAGTTATGAACATTGAAATCGCCTACAAATGAGATATCGCAAGAAGGAAACTGAGACAGGAGATAGTCAACTTTCATACTAAGGTAATGGAAGAAGTTTTGAAAGCTGCTGTCATTAGGAGACCTATAAATGCAACAGTAGAATTTCACAAAATTAGGACCAGAATGTTTAAACCAAATCACGTCAAAATTCTTATTTTCTAAGGAAGAAACCCTCTTGCAAGCAATTCTGTCCTTGATGTAGGCACATACGCCTCCTTTATATAGAAAGTTAGAGTGAAGGTGGTATTGAGGAAATTGCAAGTCGGGTGACTCGGAGCTTTCAGAGGAGACTTGTGTTTAAGATAGAAAAAAATATCAGGTTGTAATTGTTCAAGATGTTGGTGAATAGCATTAAGATTAGACCTGATACCGCGGATGTTGCAGTAGTGAATCAGAAAGTTGATACTTTCGATGACCGAGGTCGCTCGGGCCCTGCCCTCCCGGATATCCGAATGGGGCAGGATTTTACGTCCGGAATTTATAACCCTAGAAACTACAGACATCTTATTTTTTAATTTGGGACTTTTAATCCGATAGAAAGACAGTGAGGGCGAGAAGGAAGGATAAGGATGAGAATAGATCAAGGATGATGAAACAGGTAACCGGCAGCCCTTACCGAGCTCAGAAAATCGGAGACCCAATATTAAGGATCCCATGGTAAGGGTGGTGGTACCTCCCCGGCTGGCATGGAGTATATATGCCTACCACCTGTTAACTAAAATTAAACACTATTTAGGAAATGATTCTAGTTAAAGCAATGGGCGAGGGGCACTATTAAAAACAGAATGTTATGTTTGTTTTTTTTTTCGGCTGCACTCAAACTACTTAAAACACACCCTTCGTGTTTAGCAGCGTTTTAAATTCCTCCATTCGAGTTTCTTGTTTGAAATACTCATAAAAATGCTGAGGTAATACGCATTTAAAATCCTCCGTTTCCATCACTATACGTTCACCGTAATTTTCATTTATCACTTTATACTTTTTCGATAGCCCGAGCTCCCACACATATTTACAGGGTTTGCAATAGGTACTTTGGTTTAACACTGCTAACTCCATATTTACCTACTGACTGATCTCAACACACAGCTCGCTGCGGTTTATATAAGTTTACAATTTTTTAGATTTCTAAGAGTTGTAATATGGTACACACAAGATTTTAGTTTTTTCAACTTTGACTCAACTACATAGAGCAGTAGATCGGAACCCGCGCACTCTCTCACTCTCTTTCCCTTTCAAACAGTTTCTGCAATTCTCGCATGGGTCAGGATCGCGCCTTGATTATTAACGAGGAGTGCGCACGACCACGACTGACTAACTGATTAGACCTTCACTGCAAAATTCACATACTTTGATGTAGTACCCTCATAGCTATATGTACGACCTGACTCAACAGTATAGAGCACTCTCTCAAGAAAATATAATTAGTAGCTGACTAACACACTAACACATATATTGTCTAATGATCAGCATCAAATTCCAATGCCGCCAATGTTGAAGTAAACGTTCCACTGCCGTACGTGCATCTACAGCTTGCGTCCACGATTCAGCTGTGTAGCACATCCACATATTGAATCAATTTTATTTGCACATTACTACTTTAATACCTTGACTACTACCACATGTACCCACTCCTTGCTGATGACCTTCTAGTTTCTATTTTTAGATATGACCTTGACTAACCAACATATAAATTCGTATAATGTGGCCCAGGATCGCGGTCTAGTACATCTTTTGATATCAAAGTTGCTACCTAATAATAAGCAAACTTTGCCAATTATTAATACGCAAAATTAAGCGTTTTGAAATGTACACATAACAATTACACTGTAGATATAATTTAAATACAAAGTCAATATTAAACGTATTAATATTAATATTTAATTTAACTATGTTTTTCTAAATTCAGTTTGTGGTTTCCACAATCTAGATTTACCAGTTACACGCGTTTTAGATATCATTATATAAATACTAAGAAATTGAGATATTATATTATTTTTATGTAAGGTATAATCGCCCTTGAATTTCAAAATAGCTTGTTAAAAAAAAAAAAGAAATAGTTTTCTAAATTTAATATAACTGCAAGAAAATATTGAAATTTTTCATATATATTTTTGTATATTTTTTGATAATATCTAAGAGACATGATAACTTATTTTGATTAAAATGTAGCTTTATGTCATGCAAGACAAATTTTAAGATCTTTAAAAAGAAATATGGAACTATTACTGCGTTGGGGAATAGGATATTGCCAGCTAAATCGTTTCGCACAACTTTCTTTTGCGTTTACATCGTAATAGCATTCCATTTTTACGTCTATTAACTTTTTATCGGTGTTCGTCTCTGCAATTTGGGGGTAAATAAACATCACCTTCAAGTGCTTTTTTTTCATTACCTTTTATGTAGAAAAACATTTTAAATCTCTTATTAGTTAAACAGTATTACACACACAGGAATAATTTATGTTATAAAGTGTTTTTTTACATATTATGTTATACTGTTTTACATAAGTTATTTAAAACCGTGACAGTTAAATTTAATTTTATCAAAGTTTAACCACTCTTTGTGGTGTAAAGCATTCTTGTGCTTTCAAACAACAGAGGGCCATTCTTTTATACTGTTTTACATATCACGAATTAAATCATTTGAGCAAGTGCTGAACAAACGTCAAAGACTAAATTTTACTGCAATGACAACTTAAAAGTAAAATCTTTTATGTCTATTTTTTTAATGATTTAATAATAACTTTAATAATTGTTGCATATCAGTTATTCCTTAATAATTTATTAATTTGTTAATTCCTAAATTTTCTATATCTTTTAAATTTGCTATAAAATGACATATTATTGTATTTATGACAATTTACTATAAAGTACTCATTCAATAAGAATTTTTTCAGATATTAAGCCTATAAAAATAAATTGTAAATAAAAATGGAAAAGAAATCAAATCCCAACTTCTTCTACAGATGAAACCTATCTATTGAATATGACAGTTGCAAGGGTGAATTTTAAATCAGTAGAAATCGTGTAATCGTTTATGTTTGACATTCTATCTCCCTCAATCCAACTTACCCTGCAGGGCTAAGATTACCATTATTTCTGAAGGATAAGCTCAATACAATTACGTAAAGGTTTGCATTTCTTTTTACTATTTGTCAAATATATTGCACAGTGTATAAAACATGAAAATATAGAAAATTACATGAAATAATTTCAGTCGTACACATAACTGCGTTTGTAAAACGGTTGAGACCATAGTCGCAGGAGGTTGTTCTTAAGGCTTCTTGCCAACGGGTGTAAAAATTGTAAACAAATTACTTTAGATAATTTTGCTCCGTCTCGTTTTTTTAAATTTTGATTTTACAAGTCAAAAGATTTCAATTGTTTTTTTGTTTCCATTTGAGGATGTTAGTTTTTTTTTTATTACAAGTTATGACTTGGAATTTCAATTCTGTATAGACGTATAGTTTCCTTTGTTTGCCGTTACGAATCATGTTAATTTCAGATTTAATTACGATTCATTCACAGGTGATACTTGCATTACAGAGTAGGGTTAGAATAGTTTGTTTGTGTAAATACGTTATTCTCGATATTGTATGTTTAGGAATTTTTGTTAGTTGAAAGGGGGAAATGACGTTCTTTTAAAGTTAAATTGATGTATCGTTTGCTATTGATATTATAATGCTTCATATTGTACTTGGGATTAGAATTTGTCGTATTTAGTTTAAAATGTATTTCTTTGTTGGAATTTAGATTAAATTCATAAAATTATATCATATAAATTGTCACAATGTTTAAAATTAAGAACTCAATTTGTTATTAAGATATAAAATTCTAAGTTGTTTTTTGTATTAAGTTTCTGTCAACATTCGTTGAGGAATGGCGCCAAGGTTCTTTTGTGGTAAAGCGTACCGATTCGGGTTTAATTAAGAACTATCATTATAGGAGAATGCAATATTTATTTGAACTACAATATGAACTCACTAAAATTTAGGTACATGTGCATCGTGAGTGAGATTAGTCGTTGTTACTTGAAAAGCTTTCCAAGAAGTTTCTGTGGGCAAGCGCGGAACTAAAAGAAAATATGACATTTCTCTCGATCATTTACGAAAAAGACATTGCGTTGCTACTGCGTTTATAATTTGAATAAATGTGATCCATGATTGGTTGATGTCTTTAAAATTGAAAATGACCAAATTGATGTATGTTTGAGTGTTTTCCTTCATTCCTGGTCTTGATCTGGTTAAGTGCAGTTGTCAGTAGCAGAGAGGGCACAGATTTTACCATCGACGTTCCCGGTCCTTCCCAACGTATCGTAGACAGCGCGTCCTTGTCGCTTTTGTGCGGTGTTGATGATTCACCAGGCCGGGGAACTTTATGTGCTTTTTGTCGTTGTAAGCAAGACAGTCTTTCGGTTCCAAAAATTAGGAGAGTGTTTTTCATCAAGTGCTTCCTGATTTATGGAGTTTTAATCGCTTTTGTGGATTTTATATATCGTTTATAGTAGGTATTGTGTGCCGAAACATTATTTGCTTACTTCTGTAAACAGCATTTAATAGTCTCACTGTACATAAATTTGTAATAGTTTTAAATCCTAAATAGACTTGTAAATAAAGCTACCGTATCGTGTAAACAATATCGTGCGTAAACGCTTTGGTGAATATAAACTTCCTAACTAGGAGCGCCTTGTCGGGAACCTCGCCGAGGAAGCTGATTATACCCAGATTGTTTGCGCTGTAACCTGGAGAAGTTTTCAAACGTACTTGTAGAAGGTAATCTAACTATGCATATTAATATCGTTTGTGCGTATTTTATAATCGTCCGTGATTTCCCCAAATTATACAGAAGTAAGCAGATAAACGTAATCGTCCTTGTTAAATTGGTAGCCCATTGATGTTAGTTTAAGTAAGTTTGACGACCTACTTTTATCTGAGTTTATAATGTTTTAAGAGCGGTTATTTGAATGTACTCCAGGTTTATGTGTACAAAAAAATATCACGCTGTAGAATTGATAATTTTGAGTGTAACAATGGTTTACGTAATGTTTTGAATTTTAACAGTATTTAGGTAACACTTACTTCAAATTTAACCCCTTCGCACCGGACTGTTAAACGCTGGATATGGGCGTATAACCGGATTTTCAGGTTAGCGCAATCGCCTGTTACTTGTTTGAAATATGCTTTAAAATGGTTGGTTTGGTGGAATGTAGTGCAGTACTTTTATACAATAACAAAATTTTATGTTATACAATTTATTAAAAAAAATCAACAAACAACAAAAAAGTTTCGATAGCACAAAAAAGAATAGAAGGTAATCATTCCTTTTTATCATATACAAACAATATGCGATGTAATTTATAGCAGAAAAACATTGACTGCATAAAAAGGACTTTAGTCATTATGAAATTGACCGAAATGCTCTTTTGAGCATAATGCAGTATTGCATTGTAAACAAAATATAAATGTATATCTATTTTTCTTCTCCACATTGTAACAAATCCAACACCTTCTCTTTTTTATCTTCCTTTGGTAGTCTTATCAACCTATGAAGAGTATCAGTCTTGAGTTTTTTTGAAGATGTTTTCACATTCGTTTGTAAATACTCGTTACGTAGTTTTCTATAGTTTGGCGTGTAACATTCTAATAGCTCATCACATAATAGATCTGTAAATTTTGCTACTGGCACTTGTTTATTTGCTGCATTTTGGTATAAAATTCATGTGTTTAGTACCATTCTTTGAATAATGTGTAGGCCTAATTTTTGAACCATGTATAACTCTTTCTGGCAGCGTTATACGGTTCGATCTCTTGATCTACCATGTCTACGGCGCCCATATTTTTGTTGTAGTGCTCTATATAGAGGTTTCTTATAGGCAACGTTAGACTTGATACCAGAGTCATACCTACACTTTTCTTCAAAGGATGCAGTAAATTTCGTCGTCAAAACCTACACATCACGCTTATTTCTAAATCTTACTATTAGTACGTCTTTCTTCCGTACAAAACATGACTGATACTTTTGCAGAGTTACTTGGGTCAGTTCCTTGGGAACTCCTCTTCGTACATTGATAGTTCCAGTTACAAAGGTATTGTAATTTAGCAGAAATTCAGCTAAACGGACTGATAAGTACCAATTATCTAATATAACTTCCTCTCTTCTTCTAGTATATTTTGCATAAGATATACAACAATTCGTTCGGTCATCGATAATATTTCTGTACCTTGTATGTGAGGTAAGTGTCTTTTCCAATGTACACTCCAAAATTATAAGTGTATCCTCTAAGCTGAGAAGCACTTGGGCATAAGCAAAATAGTTTTATGCCAAACCGTGACCTCTTAGTTTTATCAATTGTTTGAAGTGCAACCGACCTTTATATAGCATCAAACATTCGTCTATCGCAAACGTTTTTCCCGGATCCACAAGTTCTTTGGTATTATCACGAAGTAATGCAAAGAACAGTGCTAGGCGTGTCATTGGGTTTATTCCATTTACTGCACGTGGAGAACAAATCTAATAAATTTCATAATTGAGAGGAATCTATAAATAGAAAAATAATAAAAATTGAGGACGATGTATTGTCGAAACTAGTTACCTGTCTCTACCCATAGTTGCTTTTGAAAATACGGGAGGTCCGCCTAATAAATACGACTTCCTCCAATAATCATTGATTCTAGGAAGATGTGTGAATCCCATCATCAGTAATAACGATATAACTGTATACATCTCATTTTTGGTTACAGATTTCCAAAATAAACCATAAATTTTAGAAACCCTTTTGTTATCGGCTTCGAAAAACATTCTTGCACGTTCATTAGTCCATTCACAAATAAATTCTACTATTTTAGGTGACATGAATGCCTCAAAATAATTCAGTATAGTTTTTGGAGAATCCATTTCCAGAGCTGGATGAAAATCATATGAAGTTGTGGTTTCGGTAATATTTGAATCTCGTTTATCGTCAAAAGGATTAGATATAAGGCGCCAATCTCCGAACTGAATTGGTTCTTCTTCTACGGATTCGTTAGTATTGAAATAATCATTTTCAGAAGATATGTCGTCTCTGATTCTTCATAATTTACATCATCCTCATCGCTATCGGAATAATTAACGTTCGAATCGCATTGTCCACTAGTTCCGGCAAGAACACTCATTTTTGTACACAAAACATTCATGTATTGAAGGGTACTGCAAGTTGTTACAAGTACGAAAGCGTTTGAGCCTACACCAGCCCCATTTTTCAAATAAGGAGTGGATTTTCTCCCAACCATTTAAGAAAGGTACCATCCGATTTCAGTTTATTTACGTTTAAATGATGCCTAAGTAAGTAACACCGTACAGAACGACACAAATAGAATGATACCACCTGTATGCATTATTCGAGTTGAGTGGACAGTCATGCATGATGCCGACGTGTGCATCACCGGTGCGAAGGGGTTAAACTAAGGTAGAGGCCATAGCTTGCAAGTTTGACCGATTTAGAAATAAGGGTAGTACCTCCTCCCCTGATCAAATTTTTAGATAACCGGTCACGAATTAGTGCGGCCGTAAATTTATTATATGTATCGTCGATTGTATTTTTTTTATGACTTGTGTTCCTTTAATAGATTAATAATTGATTGGATTTATGAGCATTATTTGTAATCTCCTCCCGAATAGCGATGGAAATAAATATTACATTGGTATTTTAGAAATTTACAGCTAAATGATTTCAGCTGAAGCTAATTTTATTGAGTTAAAATTTTATTGATTTGTCATGACTCGGTTAATTACATGTAGTTCTTTATAGTTTTTTTTACATTAAATTTGTTTTGCTTAACATAACAAATTAGGAAGCTTTGACGACGTTGGTTTGGTTTATGTTTAGTTATTTGATTTTGAGTTCAAATGATGACAGAATTTTGTAGATGACTAGTATTTGAATTTTGACTATGCAATAATTAAGCGAAATATTTAGCATTGTTGATTGTTTTTGTTTGGCTATGTTTGAGTGTATTTTGTTTGCAAACGTTGAGGGTAACGTAACATAAAATTAGGTTAATGAAAGCCAGTGAACCCCAACAGCTGATTTCCTTGCACGCTTAATTATCATTTGAGACGTGTGAATATGTTGAGATTTGTTTTATAGCTAAAGTTTCCGGAGCACCTCTTGGTGCACCTGGAGGTAGCCAGCGGAAAGGTAAGTGAGACGTCGCGTCTGTTTTAGGATGATTTATCTATGCGTGTCCAGGTGCATTCTTACCGATCTTGTTTTATCAACAGATTGGCGCCTATTACACGATCTTTAGCTAATTAAGACTCATCCTTATTGATGACAATACGACGAACCACCTTTCGTATTTTAAATTCAACAACATACCCACGGCCCCCTCTCCCACCGAGATAATCTGGTGCACTTTAATTATCTGTTACATTCCGTGCTAATTTCTTCATTTTCGACCGTAACATTCTAAGGACAGTTTTTCAGCAACGAGATGTGTTTACGATTTACCCAAAACTATTAACATTGCACAAGGGACATAACTCGTTATGTTATTATTTGAAGCTTTTCGAATATGTTCTTCGGTTACAACTACAATAATAAAGTAAGATTAAAAAAGTAGGTATGATATTGGAAACTTACAGTATGTGAAGTTATAATTAATCCCTTATCTATAAATCAGAAATATGCACTAGCTTAGAATTGTAACCTCATGTACTGTAAGTTTCTAATTAATTATTGTAGTTGTGAACGAAGAAGAATTCAAGAATTTTCCATTTACTAATTAATCAAAACTGCCTCCCAGTCATTTCTTACTTTACTATGTGCGGAGGTGTTCCGATTTTCTTTGGTGATGGAATATACAGGGTGTTCTAAAAAGCATGACAATGAATTGTAAGATTTATTAAATGACCACCCTGTATATTACTACACTTTTGAATTCCGCTATATACGTACTTTACATTGATATTAGGTTTATTGATAAGGGCTTTTGAAGTTAGAGACTTAAAAGCGGTATTATAAACAATAGCGCTCACATAAATAATGTGGTTTATGCAAAATCGCAAATTTTTGGAATACCTGCTTTTAGTACAACCTTTAGTAATGAACAATTTAATATATATTTTTTAACAATTCAATTTTTTAAAACGGAACGATCCACTTTTTTTGTTGGAACTCGATTCGGATTTAACTTCTCTATCAAAAGTTTGTGTATAATAAAATTAACTGTGAGTTATTTTGAAAATTGTGGTAACTCGTGTTAAAACAAGCCTAATTTTTATTTAGTATCGAATTTTGAATAGGGTGTAATATGAAAATTTAAAATAACGTTTTTTATTATGAATTTCAGCATATCGTGCACACTGCCCTATTATAATTTTAACATAAATTCTATTTATTATAATATAAACTATATCAAACTTTATGTAATGGCTTTAACCAAAGTAGGTGGCTGTGAACATTGTTGCATTTGTTATACTATATTTATAGTATTATCTTGTATTTAATTAATATTTTTTAATTATCATTCTTTGTAACTTAATTTGTTTCAATCATGAATTCTTTACAGGAATTAACCTTTATGACGTATTGGTGAAAGTGATGGAAATTGCCTTCTTGAAACCCGATTATAAGCTCAAAAGTTTCCAAATAAAAAACAACCCGATAAAAGATTGAAGATATGAAAGAAATGATTGAAGGGACAGGAAGTGTACTGTACGAAAAAAAAACAGAAACAAGGAAATCAGGTTACGGTTACCTTATAGGTAGTAGAAAATCCAAACATTAGTGAGAAATTAGTAAAGCTTAAATAGTGCTCACATACCAATACACACGTAATACGTCCAACTGCATCAAGAATTGGTAGAAGATGATTGTGTAATGTGTAAGGAGAGTTATTTTCTACGAATGGGCTGAAAATAAAAATATAGAAAACGGTGATCTTTTCAAACGCGTATTGTATATTGACCAATATACATTCCACATCAGTGGCTTGGTGAATCGTCATAATTTTTATTATTACGACGTCCAAGATCCGAAACTTGTTTATGTTGCAAACTATCAGCATAAATGGACCTTAGCAGGGACTATATCTTTGCAATTTATTCTCCAATATCTACCCACCTTTAATTCGGTACCTTGCGGAACATATAAAAGAGACTACTACTCGATGGATCTCCAGCCCAGTTCAGTATTTAAGTAACACTTTGAACAAAAAAATAGGATGCGGAGCCGCAGCTGGTTGGGCACCAAGATCCCCCGACTTGACCCGCAGGGATTTTTTTGTGGAGAAATGTTAAATGTGAAGTGTATCGAGAGATTGTAGCAATGAGACAAGGTATGATGAGCAATGTTATAAGGTGTTAGAAGGTCGCTTCGTGATCGTATAAGAAACTTTTTATTACAAAATGTGAGCTATTCTTAGGATATAATTTAATTTTTTTTTCAATTCATTGTTCACAGCCCACTTAATTAATAAAAATTTGTATTGTTTTAACACGAGTTTCTACTAAATTTTCGATAATTTTCTAAATAACTCACTTGCAGTTAATTTTATGATACCCCAAACTGTATATCATTTTGATAAAGAATTTAAATTCGAATCGAGTTCCCACAAAAAATTGGGTCATTCCACTAAACAGAATTGCGTTATGCTTGTTTGAAAGTATTATAATTTGGATTAAATTATGGAAAACCCTGTATGGTATTGATTTTATTTAAGTGGAAGTTTAAGTACGTTATTCTTTACTAAAGGCTGCACTAAAGAACATATTTCAAAAATTTTTCATTTTGTAAAAGTCCCACTATTTAGGAGAGCGCTATTTTTTAAAGATAATTTTTTTGTATCGAACCTTAAAACCTTTGCAAATAAATCAATAAATCTAGTATCAATGTGAAGAGGAATCCAAAAATGTAATAGTACACAAGGTGCCATTTAAAAATCTTATAATTTGTTCTCACGCTTTTCTAGACTGCACGGTATATTTAAAAAATTCTAAAAGTGCTCCAGTTTGCATTTTTAACGATTCGCTAAGTCATTTTTGTGACAGGTTTGACATAACACCATTGTAACGAAACTATAATTTCTGTTACCGAACAAAATTGTTAAATAGCGATGTATTAACCGTCCGGTATACTTGTGATTTTCATTATAATTCATAAATTCACAATTTTAATATATAAATATTTCCCATTTCACATAAAAATATTTTAGGTTCAAAAGGCGAGTTTTCTTATCAAATACGCCAAACGCGATATGTTTTGGACTATTCAAAACTTGAATAAAATTATTATTAATACGAGTTTTGTGAAGTGAGTGCGTGTGCATGCCCTGATCTATTTGAGTAAGTTATTGATTATAAATATTAATTTAATTTACCTACTACTGTCGATGTGTTGATCAATTACCGTCCGCTATTTTTTTTACATAGGACACAAATGGAAAATCTTATATTAATAGATATTTTACGTACGGGAAATATATTTAACGAACATTGTATTTGCATGTGTGCAATTATCCGATAAGATCAGGAATTTTATTATTTACTTTATTGTTTCAAGGTTTCCGTCACCGAATACACTTTAAATTTGGAAATGTAGTGTAAGCATTTACATAGACGCGATTGCTATTTTCTAGCTCAGCTGGTTAAATTTAGTGCAATCCGGATTTTTTTCTTTTATGTTAGCCTTAAAAGAATAAATTTCTGGATAATTTTTGTTTTATATAGCCGCCTTTATTAATGCCGAACAAACACATTGTGTTTGTTATTTTTTTGGAATTTAGTTGTAGTTTTCCGTCACAAGCCGATACCCGTGTATATACCGGGTGATACAAATATTGCACCTACTATACTTATTAATTCTATATCGACTAACATAATTTTTATTAGCAACAAGTAGCCGATTATTAATTACCAATATTCTTTTCTGATTTTGTTGTATAATTTTGGATCTTGTACGATCTGTTATTTAAGGTGTCAGAATATAACATTTATTTTAATTAAACCGATAGGCCGTCTCAAACAGATTATAAGGGTAAATTAGTTTATTATTTTATAGCCTGTTTAGACAAACGACATTTTTAGTTTATATTTCTTTTACGAATTTAGTTTTGGTTTTCCGTCGCCGTTGGCAATTATATATATATATATATATATATATTTTTTTCAGGAATTTAGGTGTTTTTTTCCCGCCACCGTTGGCGAAAAATTATTTTATTAATTGACGTCGCCAATATTAATTTAATCTGCCCTACTTATCCGCGATAACATAATTAGTTTCTTTGCTGAGACCGAGAGTTTGGTTTATATTTTTTTTTCTATTGACCAATCGTTCTGGAGTTTAATTTCCAACTTATAAAATTATTTTTTTATTGTTTATCCGACACAGAAAACATTTGCTTCCGACCTCCGTATCAGGAGTTTTATTTTTTTGCAACTGAATTTATTTTGGAGTCATAATACCGAGACCGCGCATTTCTGACTCAACAGCGACACAAGTCTTAAATACCGGCACCGATTTAAATCTTCAGAAACCCTGGTAGACCGACATCTCCACTGACGCTACTTGGACCGCTTTTACTACTTTAATCCTCCGCGAAGAGGAATCTAGGCCTCTATATCACCAGTTACCTAGATTGGCGCTCGAGTAACCCGATTATACCGCGATAGTCCAACCACAGTTCGCCGCCCGACCCTCGCAGACAACTTTGATAATAACTAACCGTCCACCAAAGGTAAAAGCGTAATACCACCACAGAAGATATATGCATATATATATATATATATATATATATATATATATATATATATATATATATATATATATATATATATATATATATATATATATACAGGGTCCGGTAACAAGAGAACCTTCTCCTATATCTTCCGTTTTATATAAGCTAGATTAATAAAATTTGGAATACAGTTATAGTTTAGCATATTATTACCTTTTTAAATTTTACGCGTTGTTCCTAACAAATTCGCAATATATTTCCCTATCCCTAAATATAGCCGTTTTGAGTTAGTTCGATTTTTCTAAAAAAATTGAAATTACAGAGTTTGCTTTGAAAATGTACCTCCTTAACTGTTGAAAAATTAAAGTTATCTAATTTATATGAGAATAAGTACACAGATAGATCTTCCTTTTAATGTGAAGAAAATGACATAATTGCATACAGGGTGCTTATAATTGACTTGCCAATCAACCATTATTCGAACTAGTAAAAGTGTACTTTTCAAATATATGTATATTATTACATTTTTGGTTTCTACATATTAACCCTTATCAGTTCGCCATACAACTCCCTATCCCTAAATATAGCCGTTTCCGAATTATTTTCAATTTTTCAAAATATATAAGATTATTGAGACATTTTTAAATCTATGGCCTCGTATAGATAAAAAGAACATCATAAAACAATTGTATTATAAATCAAAAACGCAACAAAAACTAATATATTATGATAGAAGACTAATTACAATTTTGTACTGGAAAGCTTGCATGTTAACAAGAATTTGACAAATATTTACTTCAATTTCAAGTAAAATTCTAAAATCAAGTGTGCTTCCTATAAAAATTGAATGTTTGACATAAATAAATAAAACTGTAGTTAACAATTTACGAGTGATATTGTTAGTAATCAAGATTTTTATAAAATGAATTTTACAAAAATGAGTTAGTCGATATGATATTCGTGTTGGGTGCTGCAGAAAGAAACTGTTTATTGGCCAGCAGAATTTATGCTGAAAGATATGCAGATAGAAGACATCCAAACGCATGATCATTTCAGAAAGTTATGAGTAGATTTATTTCAACTTCATGTGCCAATTACTCCAAACATGAACGTTTTAAACCTTCTACAAACGAAGATAGTGAATTGAGGGTTCTTCTCGCCATCGAAGAGGATCATCACAGAAGCCAAAAGGACATAAGTAAGAGATCAGTAGGCCGTCTTTTAAAGAAGAATCGTTTACATCCTTATCATATTCAGTTACACCAAGGATTGAGCGATGCAGACTTCGATCATCGAGTAAGATTTTGTAACTGGGCAGAGAAAAATTATTCAAAACCCAAATTTTTTAATAATATTTTATGGACAGAGGAATCAACATTTCATACGAATGGATTTGTGAATACACACAATTTTCATTATTATTCTTCAGAAAATCCACATTTATTAGGACAAGTTGATGATCAACATAAGTGGTCTATAAATGCCTGGGGTGCGATCGTTGGGGATTATGTCATCGGTCCATTCCTTTTGATGGACACTTGAATGGTGAGAAGTACCTTAACTTTTGGGTAACGATTTACCGGGCTTATTAGAAAATATTACTCTTGATATTAGAGCCACATTGTGGTATCAACATGATGGCGCTCCTGCTCACTACTCTGCAGATGTAAGAGATTATCTCAACAAAGTCTTTCCAAATAAATGGATTGGGTGAAATGAACCTGTGAGGTGGGCAGCTAGGTCCCCTGATCTGACAAGAATAGATTTCTTTTTATGGGGATACATAAAAGTATTGTCTATAGGAACCACCAACCACTGCCGAATGTATGCGTAATCTTTTCATAGCATTACTCCTGAGTTGTTGCGTACCAACGTCATGCACAGCAGCACCATCCAACACCGAGAAAGAGAAAGAAGGAAAGTGAAAGCAGGGAAAACAGTGAAAGCAGTGAAAGTACACAATACCAAATATAAACAGGAGACAGGACAGCAGGACGTCAGTTCGATTCGAGTAACACGGAGCCGAACAAATCAGTTGGAGAAGGAGAAAACTTGAAAATGGCAAATGAGAGTTTGCTGAAACGTCGTTTTGTACTGGCAGGAGTCAGAAACATCACCAGAAGACGCGATACAACGCCCAAATAAACAACAGTGTTTCATATACAGCGTGTTCAACGAGGAATGGGACAGTGCAATATCTCAAGAGCGGATGAAGATTTTAAATTATGAAAATATTTTAGTAAATATCTTCCAAGGGCGCACATTTGTTGGCACAAAGATTTGAATCAACGCCCATCACCGCCAGGTGGCGCTATCTCACTTCAATTTTTAAATGCAATGCCCTATTTATTATTTCATTTTGGATTCTATGACATATTTGTGATGACTTTTATTAAGACTCCTACCAACCTATCTTTTGTAGTTTTCGAGAAAAAATAATCCTTGGAATTTTAGCACAAAACGTAATTTCAGGAAGTGCTCAAAACATTTGAGTGATACAGACAAAATAGCAAATTTTATACCAAATGAAAGATAAAAGATTGTTCTTCCACAAAATAATGCAGATAACGCGGAAATAATGCGATACGCTGTACACTAAATTGTAAGGGGAACCAACTTATCACAGCCGTTGATGAAGAATCATGTGAAACATTTATCATGCCATGAAAACAAACGCGTAATGAAGTGTCTGTCAAGTTTCTGTCAGTTTACAGTTTCAGTTTTGAAAATCGTCTGTGCATCTTCAAATTCCATAATTATGTTTACGTTTTCTAACGAAGAATATTTTGATATGGTAATAATTTATGGTGAACGTAGAAAAAATGCAAGGGCTGCACAAGTATTGTATGCTGCCAGGTTTCCCGACCGACGCCATCCTGGAAAAAATACATTTGTTCGTGTAGCAAATATTTTGAGGGAACCGGCCATTTTCCTCACCGTAAGTGCGAGAATCGCACAAAGACAGCAACAGATGAAGCACACACCGTCGGTGTATTAGCATGTGTAGCTTATAATCCTCATGTGTCTGTGAGATCTATTTCTGAAGAGTGTGCCGTATCAGTTGGTTCTGTCCATAAAATATTAAAATCTAATAAATACAAACCATTTAAAATTCATTTGGTACATGGACTGCATGCAGGAGATCAAGATCGCAGACTTAATTTTATCAACGGAGTTTTTATAGAACATTATGCGCAAGACCCTAATTTTCTAGGTCGTATCGTGTGGTCTGATGAAAGTAATTTTTCAAACAATGGAATCGTTAATCGCCACAATTCCCATTACTGGTCGTCAGAAAATCCTCATTGGGTAAGAGCAACTAGTGTTACGTTAATTAGGCGTTATCAAACGTGTGTAGCAAATGATGGAGAAGCATTTGAACATTTAATTTAATTTGTATGCTTTCTATTAATAAAATTGCAAAAATTATTTTTCTCAGAAACTACAAAAGATAGGTTGGTAGGAGTCTTAATAAAAGTCATCACAAATATGTCATAGAATCCAAAATGAAATAAAAAATAGGGCATTGCGTTTAAAAATTGAAGTGAGATAGCGCCACCTGGCGGTGATGGGCGTTGATTCAAATCTTTGTGCCAACAAATGTGCGCCCTTGGAAGATATTTACAAAAATATTTTCATAATTTAAAATCTTCATCCGCTCTGTTGTTTATTTTAATTAGTCCTATACACAGTTTAAAAAAGCATCAACTTAAAATCGCCCTGTATATATATATATATATATATATATATATATATATATATATATATATATATATATATATATATATATATATATATATATATATATATATATATATATATATATATATATATATATATATATATATATATATATATATATTTTTATTGTACTTCCATAAAAAATTAAAACACTATTTTTTATCAACTTGCATGTATCTCATCAGTGCAAAATTAAAACAAAAAATCACAAAATTTTTACAAAAACTAATTAATAATACAATGTAAATGTTACTCTATCACTGTTAATTTTTATATACAACATTTCTAAAAGTTATTAGAATTTTTATCAATGTCTAAAATTTTAGTGTTTTCATAGTCAAATGAGTGATTATTTCTAAAAAATTTATGTTTTATAATACGTTTTTTTAAAAGTTGTAATGTAGTTTCAATATGTATTCTTTGATAATTATTACTAGAAATTTGGTAAATAGTACTTGTTTTTTTGATTACACGGTGAAAGATTTTAATTTTCAAAATAACCTAGAACATTTATTTTGTGACTCAAAAGCTGGTTTGATTTCTTTTTGTTGCAATTTAGCACTGATGAAGATCAAACACATGATCGAAATATATGCAAATTTATAAAAAATAGTGTTATAATATTTGATGAAAAGACAGAAACGCAGTAAAGAAAAACCAAACTACTTCATCTCTTGAGCAACATGTAAATGCCACCGGACACAATCAATTTCCACAAGACCAAATCTCCAGCCAACTTAGAATATTTTACATCCAGAATAATCAAGGAGGCAATAGAAATTGAAAAGAATCCCAAGAACATGAATACAAATGTTTCAAATTAATTCCAGTACACTGTCATGATTTAATTTTATACTTTACGAACAAAAATGACGTACATTGATGTATTTAAATGCTATGCATTTACAGCTTAAACAAGTTGGTAAAGTTATTCTTATGCAGATTTGAAGTAAAACTTGCAATTTGTATTTTGTGGTGAGAAAATACAAACGTTTAATGTCCCTTGAAAACTACAGACTTATATATTTGTATTTATGTAGAAAGAATCATGTAGTTTGGTGAATAAATATCGTTTAGCCTTATTAGTATCTCTACGTGAAACGTGTACCCGCTTCGACATTAATGTTATTAACTTATTAGAAATACCAAATTCTAAGCTATGATCTATAATAATGGTAAACTGGCGACTCAAACCAAACAGTTTACTCTTACTCCATTGTAATGGTACGTCTAAACACAGATGGCTTCTAAAATGCGTTCGTAATCTCCAAGTTTACATTGATTTTGAAAATGAATTGTATTATAAACACAAAATAAAAAAAAAAATTAAGGTGTATAACAAGATTAAGAATAAATGTAAACAGTATTTGTATTGTAAAATATAAATGAGAAGAAGTGATAAAATTAATGAAAAGTAAGCTAAACTGAGCACCAAGATGGAATAAGTTCAAATTAACGTTAGTAACGTTGTTATGGATAGTGTAACGTTCTTTTAATATACTCTTCAAACTTTTGATACAGTTTTGCATAAGCTTATAATGCTGTTTAAAATAAGTCCTCGTTATTAACACTTAAACATTAGTGTAATGCAATAACTTTAATTATCATTCTGTTAGAAATACGAAAAACTGAAGCATATACAAAAAATGTTATCTTTTGCTAACAAGTGAAGTAAATTTGAAGGTTAAACCTAAACTACAATGGTTTGATCTCAAGGAAATTGAATGTTTCGTTCCATGTGGCATAGCTTGAATTGTGCAAATTTTCACAAACACTGCCACAACTAGACTTTAGTGACCCAAAGTTACATATCTGGTCGTGTGGTTTTATCAACCCTTGAGATTGCATGTGTTCTAGGTATATAAAGCAAATAATATTAGCAATAATACACAATAATGCCATTTTACCTAAATTAAAGCTGTTATAAAAATTGCCAGAAAAAAATGAAAACTCACCGCATAAAAACTTGTCTCCGAATACAATTCCAAACTACCAGCCAATCATACGCAGAAGGCACAGTATCAATCAGATCAGTCAAATTACATTAAGGATGAAATGAAACCTTTTTACTTTCCATGAACAATTTTTGTATTACAATTTTACTATCAATTGATCAATCCTTATTATTGAATAATAATGTCAGTATTACGATTGCAGCTTGTGAAGATTAATTTTTTTCATTCTCTCCGCTAACAAAATGTTAAGTAATTAGTACGATAAATTGAAATTTAGTAAACGTTCCGTATTTAATAAGAAAAAACCGGAATCAAATAAAAATAATGTTAATGTTCGAAGATTCAGAATAAAATTTCCCGTGATAAACAGAACTTAAGGATTTAAAAAAGAATTAATTAGACCGTTAACTGCAAATACAAATTTCTTTTTATACCCGCAATTAAAGTTTGACGAATAATAATTTATTTTGTATTAGAATACATCTTTTGAATGGGAAATTACACTCAAAACCTTTTATATTTTATTAGTTAGAGATAAGTATACCAAATTATTCAAGAATAGAATTTGAAACCCGATAAAAATAATTAAGATAGTCTCAAATTAATAAAATAATTAATAACTAACAACGTTCTTATAAATTAATTCATTTATTTCTTAAAATTGCATTTTTGAATGATAAGTGCTTGACCGTGAAACATTATGGTTAAAATAAATACGAATATACCAATATAATTTTTTGCCATTTGCAACTACCGTTTATAATTAAATTTAATTTTGTAATTATCGAGAAAACAAACTTCATTAAATCACTTCCTAAATTAAAAATCAAAGTTGAGTATGAAATAATGTCTATAATGTTGTCCAAATAACGTTAAGATAGCAATGGAATGTAATCGATTTGCCATTATATAAAATTTTATATATTTTAAACAATTCAAATGTTAACAGATGTGTAGATAACAACTGACTCCTGGAATTTGATGGTTATGAGTTGATAAAATCGTAACCAATTATTAATTAACCAGTTACATAGGATATGTATTTTTTTGGGTAGAAAGGGGTAAAATGTTATATTAATCACATCGTTATTTAATAACCCGTAATTTGTGAATGTTCAAACAACCACTAACTCGGTAATCAATTTAATATTAATTAAAATTGACCATGGGAACTTTCAACCGCCCCACTGTTAATATTTTACATGTTATCTAGGCAGGTTGCGCGCCCGTATCTTTATCTTTTCGTTCTCTTGTGTTTGCACAGACCGAAGATGCATAAATTTGAATAGTATGAGGTTAAATTATTGTATTTAATTTAACGTAATAGATAGTCGCTCTCTAATTAAATTAAATTAAAGTATTTAATTTGTTTCAATAGAAAAATTTGCTACTGCTAACCATCGATGTAAATTTTAACCGCTGCCGTTGACTTAGAGCTCGTATTTATTGAACAACAATAATTCATTCATCATCGCCCATTGGTGAAGGATTTTTGTTTGTGAAAGGAATCTGTGCCATTTGTCTGTTTCCTATCCGCCGTCCGTCCGAATTAACTCTGTGAAAGGAACATCCTCCACCGCCGGACAGTACCCTGAATTCTTTCGCCACTGCAGCACCTGGAGCAGCCGTTTGGAAACGGTACATGTTCAGGATTGGAGCCAGAGACCGCCTGGACATTAGCTTACCTTTGGGTGGCGCCCGGATTCGTTTCCAACCCCTAGAGCGAACAACCGCTATCCGGAGCTATGTATAAATCAAATACTTCCAAACGAGTTTAATTTTTGTATCGATGCTAGTTGAGGGTAGGCTTCATTTGCCAACACCGAAAAACCCTTTACAAGCTACGTGTGCATTGAACTGGAAAATTTTATTTCTATTATTTTATTAGTAGTTTACTTTAAGCCAATGGTATACCATAAATACTATCATTATAATACGAAAACGTAAACCGTCACCAATATTACACATAACTAAGGTACTTAGATTTTGGGTCATTCATTAAGGTATTTTTTTATTTATATTTTATATATGTCTATACGTTTAGATAACAATTACATTTAACGTCGTCAGTAAGTGATAATATATTTAAAAATTGCTTAAGATCTTAGAACAAACTTATGCAAACATAAGCCAGCTATTAATATAACAGTTTGATAAACGTACAAAAACAAACATGGAATCTAATTTTAGCAAAGAATAACTAGATCCTTAATAAAATTAAATATTATTACATTGCTCTGAAGATGACAAATCACAACATCCTCTAACGGTCGAAGGCTAATAGTGAAAAATGTTATAATCAAAGAGAAAATTTCTAAACAAATTATGATATAAGCGTAAAGTTGTGAAAACCTTTAATTCGAAATTGCTAAAGGCATTCACTAATAGAAACTTGAAGTATGAATTAAAGACGTAGTCAAATCTAACAAACGTATTTACATCAATGTCTAGCAAAACACAGCAAACAACCTAGATATACTAAAATCTGAAACTAAAATTAAAATTAAGAAGTACCATTGTGCCTTTTTTTAATTATAATATTCGAATACGTGTTTAAACGGAGTTTTTCTTCTTGTCCATTGGAGCTATTAGCACGTTATATATCTCAATAGTTTCACGTTGTAAACAAATATAATAATGAGTATATCTTGACAATGTTTCCGTATTATCAAATCGATAATATGGAAATCTAAATTATTTAAAGCATGCTCAGCTACCGCAGATTTCTCTGGATGACCGAATCAACAAAATCTCATACATTCTTTATGTCTTGTAGGAAAACTACTCTTTGTACAATTATCCAATGTATATTTTTCCACAAGAACAACTTAACTTATACCCTCCGAAAGCTAGTAATGGGTATGAAACATCTCTAGGTGACCTTAAATGTAGGTTTTAAAACAGTACTAATGCCATGATAAGTCAGGATTTTTAAATTCTATCTGTAACAGTAGTAGGAAAGCAGTACCATCATCGATCCCCTGTTGTCTGCCAGATGTAATAGCATTATTAATATCTTTAAGTGTATATCCATTTGCTTGTAGTGATGTTAAATATCTATATTCATTTTTCAAAAATTCAGGATCATGATTTTTTTTACGTGGATGGCGGTTTGATGATTTACAAAGGTATCTGTCGACTTTTGGTAAACCTTCAAAGATAGTAAATAAATCTATTCCTGAAGAAGTAATAACGAAACAAACCTTCAAGCTCTTTCACCAAAACCATATGGTCTACCAAAAATCCATACATTTATCCATTATATTAAAAATTCTGCTTACTTCATTTAAAAAAATACCTAATATCAACATTGAAGTGGGTGATATAATGGTCAGTTTTGATGTTGTTTCACTTCCTACAAAAGTCCTCCTAACACTGAATATATTGTTCAAATTTTTCCGAAGGATGTAACAAAATTCTTTTTGATCCCTGTCTTACAACGACTTATCTGCAGTGGAATAATAAATTCTACGAATAGCTTGATGGTGTGGCAATGGATAGCCTTCTAAGTCCTGCTATAGCTGAGTTGTACCTGGAAAAGTTTTAAACATTAACGTTAAAAAATGCTCCTAAGAAAATATTTAGTTTAATATAGATGTGTAGATGACACATTAGTTAACTAGAGGCATCGAGAGAAGCACAACATTATTTTTTAATTTTTGTAAATGGTTTACATGCAAGCAACGAGTTTGTGATGGAGAAAGAAACTAATGGAAGATTGCCATTTCTTGACATACTAATAGTTAAACTAATAACTCATTATCTTTTAAGGTTTACAAAAATCCCACACACCTTTATGAATTATCAAACCACCATCTATGTTGAAGCTTGCCCAGCTTCAAACGCATTCCTGTTAGTTTCTAGTAATTTGCTAATTAAGAAAAACCTTAAATTTAATCGTTCTTATGATGCAATCAAGTGGAAATGCTTAACACATGTTGAAGCTTGCTTCAAGCGCATTATTGATATTTTCCACTAACTTCGCTTATTTACGAAAGCCTTAACTTGAATTATGAAGCAAAGTGGAAAACTTAATAGTATGTTCTGTATTATAAGTGTTTAATAACTATGGTTTCATATTAGTTGAGCTGATAGGCTTATTTCCACAATTTTTTTATAGCGTGAAGTTTCGGAAGCAGACTCTTTGTTCGTCATCAGACTTGTCCTGAGAAGGACGATTTTCGCACTTGAGTCGAATTTATATATTATGATTTTTTCCCAGGCACTTGACTACTCTCAGATTCTTCAATTGTAAGTCTGACGCATTTACCGCTGAGCCACTGAGTAATCCAATATATATATATATATATATATATATATATATATATATATATATATATATATATATATATATATATATATATATATAATATAGTACAGGGTGACACAAACTCGATGGCCAAAACGAAAACAGCTGATTCCTCTGGCCAAAAGGAACAGGGTGTGTCTATTGTTGATGGTTTCCAAGACGTTAACTTTTTTTTAATTTTTTCTATTTCGTGAACGATATGTCATAACTTTGGAATACCAAGGGATAGAACAAAAGTGGCGACGGCAGTAGATAAACCATAAAAAACATTACCATTTTTTCCTCTACATTTTTTTTCTCAAATCGATAATAACAGAGTTATTTAGAATTAAATAAAATGCAGAATTTTTGTTGTTTTGAAATATCTAGTAAGCCATGAACTTTTTCACTGACAGTGTCGTTAATTTAGATTCGTAAAATTGCAACTCTTTCCCCATCTAACTGAATCCTATATCTTGTAGTTTACGAGATGCCAATGCTTAAAATGAAAAACAAACTCACACACACACGTATATATATATATATATATATATATATATATATATATATATATATATATATATATAGAGGGTGACCCAAACTCGATGGCCAAAACGAAAACAGCTGATTTCTCTGGCCAAAAGGAACAAAAAATTGTTTATACAGGGTGTGTCTATTGTTGATGGTTTCCAAGACCAAATAGCTTTCAACACCAGTTCAAAGTTAATGCTTGGGTTGGTTTACTCAACAATCAACTTATTGGTCCATATATTCTGCCAGATAGAGTCAATTCAGTGAATTTTTGAATTCCCTTCAAGAAAACCTCCCTGAATTGATGGAGGAGGTTTCATTGGCAACAAGAGCAGATATGTGGGTTCATCTTGATGGTTGTCCTGCCTACTACGGAAGAGGTGTGAGAGATTGGGTAAACTAACATTATCCCCAACGTTGGATTGGAAGAGGTGGTACAGTGGCGTGGCCTACAAGATCTCCAGATCTCACCCCTCTTTCTGGATGAATTCTTCTTGGGAAAGCAGCTGTATACAGTCTAGCAGCCTCACTCGCATTCCCTTGGGCAACACCATTATCATAATGAATATCGGCATATTCTTCATTTGAAAACATGACTCAGGAAGGAAAACACGAACACGAACAAGAACAATATTAATAACAAGAACAAGAACGACTCAAAAACTAAATTACAATATCACTACAACAGAAAGAACTCGTATTGAAATCAGCAAAACTGTAATAGCAAACAAATTTTGACAACTAACTTACTAATGTCAAGTCGTTGCTACGGTGATGAAAAGATATCAGTAAAGGAGACGTATTTCTTGCCGTAAATGTACAGATTGATTGAAAAGTGAGGGACAAATCGTCAATTCTCATCTACTCTACCATATTTTTGAAGGTAATTTTATGCTCTAAAAGTTTTTCCTGAGGTGTATTCCTGTAACAATTCAGTAATTAGTACGTCAACCATAAATTTTTTTCATATCGTTATGAAGCTTATGAAAAAAGGAAGTTTTTCCTTTATCGGCCATGTATCAAATCCATCTCTATTGGAACAATATTCCTTAATAATTTGTCTTGGGATTTAAAAAAAAATCATTTCTGAATTCATTATGTCATTAAAAATGTTGAATGATGAGTTTGTCTCGAATGAATTCAATATTCTTTAAGGCCATTTCATCTTCTACAAATTTCTCTGTTTTCTTGTATCTCTTCTAGTTTGGAAGATACAGCGTGATTTAAAAAATAAGTCCACGAAATAGAAAAAATTTAAAAAAAGTTAACATCTTGGAAACCATCAACAATAGACACACCCTGTATAAAAAACCTAAGTTTGTTTTAACTCAAGCGAGCAGGAAATAAGTATGTATAACATATTACGCATTAAAATGTCTAAAATTTTTATTCGTGGCATTTTGTTGTATTCCTAATAATAACGATCGTACAACATTTAAAAGAAAAATCCCTAAACTTTTTTTCGCTCATCAAACTTTGAAATGAAAAAAAAAAACCTTATCTATTATAGCAAGGGTGTAAAACTGCCAAAACCATAATAAATTTCTATGGCCAACTGTATATCAATAATAAAATAGTTATAACTTTGTTATTTTTAAAAATAAATACATCATTTCTGATATCGTGATAAAGCTTAATAAAATGCGCATCTGATAAAGGCACAGCTTACTATACCTTCCATTGAAAAAAACAAAAGTGTATATCATAACTTTGGAATAACAAGACATAGAACAAAAATGGCGACTCCAGTAGATAAAAGGGTCCTCTACATTTTTTTTTCAAATCGATAATAACAGAGTGATTTAGAATTAAATAAAATGCAAAATTTTAGTTTTTTGAAATATGTAGTAAGCCATGAACTTTTTTCTAACAACTGAAAATGTATGTGTATACAGGGCGTCTGTGAAAGATTGGGAAATCTCGAAACTGGAGATACCAGAGCCCAAAATATATCGATTGAATCGAGCATACTTTAGTCCAAATATTGATAGGTAAGAAGATACAGGGTGTCAAAATTGTAATTTTTTTTTTCTATTTTTCCTTATTGCTTGAGAAGTTTTTTACATTTTTGCATGAAACTCAGTATATGGGGGTTTTTTGGTATGAGAAATAAGATTAAGTCCTTAATTTTCGCCAAACTTGTAGAGGGCGCCACATATAGTAGTAGTAAATAAACTGTCAGAAAATCTTTGCGCCACCCTATATGCAATAATTGATCTTAATCTCTCATCCTTTCTCAACAAAAAAGATGTACTTGTCAGTAGTATTTAAATTTAATAGTTTCTGAGATATTTGCTTTTCAATGTATCAATGCATTTTGAATTCAGTGTACTCCATATTTTTTTAACATAAATCAAGTTACTCTGAAAAACATCCGCATAGTGTTGCTATGGTTTCTAATGTTTTTTGTAAGATTACCTTCAGTGTGACTAATAATTATCAGTTAACATTTTGTTCTAAACTTGAAACGTTATGGAGTATACGTATACGGATATGCTGATATGCATTTAATGTATGGGTTGGCACGATCTAATGCTTTAAGAGAAAGATTTCCCAATAGACAATTGCCCAATTCAAGGACTTTCCAACGTATTGATCAGCGGTTACGAGAAACTGGTAAGATACTTTTATTATCTTAAATAGTAAAGGGATGTATAATTACATTTAACATTACCTTTTTGAAGGTAATGAATACTTTTGCCAAATATGGGCCGACATGGTGGAGTTCCCAGAACTATACGTACAGTTGAATTGGAAGAAAATGTTCTGGATGCTGTCGCTGCAGATCCTAGAATTAGTGTTAGGAATGTAGCACACGGATTACAGGTCTCAAATTGTACAGTAAACAGCGTTTTTCGAGAGTAAGTGCTGCATCCATACCACATTCAAAAAGTACAAGGTTTGTAAATAACCTTTAAAATCGTGTACAAATCCTCACGTTATTATACGTATACTTCTACATCCATGGCTACAAATGTTAGCTACTTAACAGTTTAGGTAATAAATAGAAGATGTGGTGCCTTTTGCTCAGCCGTAGATTAAATTTGGCCAAGTTTATAAAACTACAAGATTTGCCTTATTAACCCAAAAATATTTACATGTACCTAGATATGTTCGCTTTAAGATCGGTGTTGCTTCTTCCTGAAAATATTTATTAAATAATCGGGCGCCAACTTGTTTTTAAATATGGAATATACAATTATACAATAAAGTTAAAAGAAAATTTTATTTTATTTAATTTTATTAACACAACCTATACTTAATTATAAACAGAAATACTTAAAGCTAGGCAAGCGTTAAATACTAATGAATAATTATTAATGTTGTGAGTAATTAGTGGAGTAAGAATACCTTGTTGTTGAACATACTGTAGAAACGAAATAGCTACACACATTTTGGAAAATTGATGCGAAATTTTACTTCAGGTTGAAATAAATCTGGATTTGTATGGTTTGTTTTTCCCAAATGACAAAATTTGCAGGATTAAAGTGTTTTAGAATTCCACTTCCCATTAACTCTTGATTAATTGTACAAATTACGTAAATTGGTTTAACCGTAAAATAATTAATTGCGTAGATGTATATAGCGTGCCAAAAGTATCAGTAAAGATGAAATTAAAGTAAATATTAAAAAATAAAAAGTGCCTGAAAAAAGCAAACGTCTCAAACTTCAATACAATAGTTTTGTGTACAACTTACCATAGAATTATATGGCACTTTAAAAAAATGCAACAAGCAATAATGACACTACATCTATTTTCTTAACTCAATCAAAACCGACGCTAGGGTCGTTGCGCATGAACAGGTCTGAAACTCCGACGATATAGATACGAGGTTTAATTAAAATAATTAAATTGCATGTTTTTGTGCAACTAGTTATACAACACACGCTTCACGAAATGCACGTTAATTGCCTACATATACGTAAATTTTATTACAATCGTAAAAAGTTTGTTACAGGTTTAAGCGTAGATGACTACTCTGCAAGAGTGGAATTTTCTACATGGATCTTAGAGAGGTTTAACCAAGGTAATGAATTT
>JARFJB010001033.1:2807500-3005000 GCA_036346205.1 Vesta saturnalis | reverse complement strand
TATTTGCTTCAATTTCTCTTATGTTTAGCACGCTACTTTTATATTTACTGGTCATTTATCATTTTCTATTTTGTCATAAACACTATTACTTTTTAAGGGTAGAAACAACGCAACCGTTTAACTCGACGATTTCGCCATTTTTCAAATTCTATACATGAACCAGAGTTTAGTAATTACAGTGGTTTATAATGACGGTCAATCGTATCAGATTTTTTTTTGCTGAAAGTAAAAAAATACGATCAGTTATTTGTTGAAATCAATAACGATTTATGGTTGCATAACTGTAAAATACGACTACGTGGTTATGAAGTTATCGCCAGGACTGTTACATTATAAAAGCAAAAAAGCGATCATAAATAAAAATTAATAGGGTCAGTTCTGAAAAGGTCAACAATTTTTGGAACATATTTCACCTGCGTGATATGAGGTGGAAAAGGATGATATATTCCTTCTATTCTATTAGGTACAAACCTATAAAAGAGGAAATTCCATATGCTGGTTGTTAACTATGTTGTATGAATATACATGAGATTTATACCATTTTTAACAATCTATCTATAGTACATTTTAGATTGACAAGTATTAGTTTATGTAAAAGAGCTCAATTGATGTATAAATACGAATGATTACGTTCAAAAACACAAACTTAACAGCATTAACATTGAATGAGAGCAGAATTCTACTTCACGTTCAGAAATAACCCTAATAGCAATTAACGCGGTGTAATAAATCACAATTTCCTTTACAACGTTAAAAATAAAAATTTAATTTTTGACTATCTATATACTCTAACAACATTCAACTCTAATCTCGAGAGGACAAAGCTAGATTTAGTTTTATTATTTAAGGTACAATTTGAAAACGAGCCAGAGGGAGGCAAAGATCTAGTTAAACGAATTATTCTCTCTTTGCTTACAATCTAGTATCATTAATTCGCCTCTACAAGGTACCTTGTCGCACAGGAACCATCACTATATAAACTATAAGTGGAAATTTTATATCCATTTTGAGCACTAATTTGTCTTATAACCATCAAACATGACACACAAACCCGCAAGTTGGTATGTCGCTTGTAATAAAGAATTACAAGAGAATAAGAAACATATTTAGGATTGTTCGTCTTGCTTAGTTTTGGAATGTTCTTGCCCTCTAACCTACACATTCACATGTAGGTATAGAAGGTAATACTTTCGACTTCTTTTCACTCTCCAGAAAACTTATTAACTCATTTTTCAACTCTTGGCCACGTTCCGCTAAGATCGGCCATCATGTCTGGATGTCTGTGTGTGTGCCTGTGTGTATGTCTGTATGTTAGTATTCACGATAACTCCAGAACTAAAATACATACGTACTATTTTGAATTTAAACTTGTTTTCATTTAGCTTAGAGCTGATTCGATTTTGGGAGAAATCCAGCGGCGGAGAGGGCGGTTTATTAGGGGCAATTTTTAGTTTTTATCAAATATTTCTAAAACAGCTGCATATTTCAAAGATATAAAAATATCTAGACATTGACCTTAATCGTGCAATTTTTTGATATGACGCGTAATTTCGCGGCAAAAAAATTTCTGAGGTAGAATTTAAGTGTTAGTTCACATTTTGCATCATCTGAAAACGATTAATTTTATAAGAAAAAGTGTAGACGTATTTTTTAAAGAGAACTTAATTTTACATAACTTGTCTTTATAAAGTGTTTTAATATAACGCAAGGTAAGTCAAAAATTAATTAAATATGAATGAAAATGGTTACACTGCATTATTGATATCTTATAGAAGCGGGAGGATTTTGAATGTTTTTTATTTAACATGTATATATAAATATCTATCTGACATGAAGTTTTAAACGTCATTCTGACAGATAATTTTTTTTTGTTTTTATAATGTTGCCTGTTTTCGTTATCAACGTATAAAAAACAGGTTGCATAGTTACCCTAAAAAATTATAATTCAAACTATTTCAATTCTTTTAATTTTATAAGTTAGCATCTGGATGTCCATTAATCTACGTCAGACATGAAGTTTTAAAGGTCTGTTTAATATAGAATATTGTTTCTGATTTTATAATGTTGCATATTTTCGTAATTAATGTGTTACAAAAAAGGTTGCATAATTATCCTAAAAAAATGTTATTAAAATTATTTCATTTCTTTTAATTTCCTTTTTGTAGGTTAGAAGATAGTGTGGTATACCACACCAGATATTTTTGGAAACATAGAGAGGGGAGTGTCATGTTTTGATGAAATTGTCGTAGAGTTTTTTTTAATATTTATATATTTGGATATCGTATTGTAGAATTACGATAAATGCAGTTTTACGCAAACTGTATTTTAAATTTATTGTTTTTTTATGACGTTGCAAGGAATTAAATTGTTTATCATACAGAATTTTGCAAAATATAATATGCGTGTTTTCGCCGTTCAAATGTATTTTACTTATAGTGCTGATGTAAGTCTGTCACACGTTGAATAATTTTTAGCAAATCATAGTTGACTAGTTTATATTTGGATTAAATTGTTAGTGAAAAAAATTATATTTACATGGAACATTTTAATGGGTGAGGATGACGTGATCTTGTGGGGGTGAAGGCGTTTTCTTTTATTCAGTCAATGTTTATCTATTTTCTTTTGGGAGTAAATGTATTATGGTTTGGTTAAATTTGGACGTATCGAATAAGCAACGCCGGTGTCCCTTTGTTTTGTGCATCTTAAGATACCCACAGCTTTTTCAGACAGACAATTAGCTGTTATATATATATATATATATATATATATATATATATATATATATATATATATATATATATATAGATATTTCATAAGAACCGACACAAAGTAGGAGCATATAGAGGACCCTAAAATATGATGATTTAACGCAACTTATCTATATAACAAGTTGTACCCCTGAGAAGTTATAACCGTTCAAAGTTGGATCTTAAATTTCTAAATCAATATCTCAGTAATACATTAAGTTATAAAACCCAAATTTGGTATACGTTGTGGATGTGGCAAGAGTATTAATAGGTAGTAAGTAGAGATCAATTGTAGCATTTGAAAGGGTTGATTAGGGTTGATGCTCCCCTAAAATTTAACGGACCGTTTTAACCCGTTGGCGGATTTAATGCATTATTACTTCATTTTATAAGTAATTCAATTCTAAAACTTTTTTACTCTTGTTCTTTTTTAAAAAACTGTCGTTTTCATACAAAAAGCGAATAACTAAAGACATGTTGTACTTTATTAATTTTACTCAAAAAATTCAGTAGTTGGTAATGAAATGGTACGTTAAAACTGACAATCAGATGTAAAGTTATTTAATTTTAGTAATAGCTTACAGGTTCATTTGAAAATGACTGGAAAGTTTGCATTTAGCGAACAAGTTGACATGTTGGTAGTGCTAGGTTTCTGTGAATGAAACTGCAGAAGGCGCAGACATCAATTTTCGACGAAGAATAAATTTACGCCAGGGAGGAAACGGTGGCCATTTTCAACAATTTTTATAAATTATCATTATCAAATCTGTTTTCTATTGTTTCTTTGTTTTTCTATTTAATTATTTTTAATTACAATTGTTTGATGATTTTGAGTAAAATTAATAATGTCTTTAGTTATTCGCTTTTTGTATGAAAACCAACTCAAACTGAACATGTTCAGTTCGAAACGTCGTCATTTCAACATCGGTGCTTTTATGAACCATGGTGGAAAATCTACGAGAGACCAAGCCCGGAAGAACATCAACTTCATATCCAGCACTCGCGGAAATCTGAAAATTAAATATATATATATATATATATATATATATATATATATATATATATATATATATATATATATATATTTTAACGTACCATTTCATTACCAACTACTGAATTTTTTGAGTAAAATTAATAAAGTACAACATGTCTTTAGTTATTCGCTTTTTGTATGAAAACGACAGTTTTTTAAAAAAGAACAAGAGTAAAAAAGTTTTAGAATTGAATTACTTATAAAATGAAGTAATAATGTATTAAATCCGCCAACGGGTTAAAACGGTCCGTTAAATTTTAGGGGAGCATCAACCCTAATCAACCCTTTCAAATGCTACAATTGATCTCTACTTACTACCGATTAATACTCTTGGCACATCCACAACGTATACCAAATTTGGTTTTTATAACTTAATGTATTACTGAGATATTGATTTAGAAATTTAAGATCCAACTTTGAACGCTTATAACTTCTCAGGGGTACAACTTGTTATATAGATAAGTTGCGTTAAATCATCATATTTTAGGGTCCTCTACATGCTCCTGCTTTGTGTCGGTTCTTATGAAATATCTATATATATATATATATATATATATATATATATATATATATATATA
Organism: Vesta saturnalis; assembly: GCA_036346205.1. NCBI lineage: Eukaryota > Metazoa > Arthropoda > Insecta > Coleoptera > Lampyridae > Vesta > Vesta saturnalis. The sequence continues at coordinate 3,000,642 of JARFJB010001033.1, read as the reverse complement.
TATATATATATATATATATATATATAACAGCTAATTGTCTGTCTGAAAAAGCTGTGGGTATCTTAAGATGCACAAAACAAAGGGAAACCGGCGTTGCTTATTCGATACGTCCAAATTTAACCAAACCATGATACATTTACTCCCAAATAAAAGAAAACGCCTTCACCCCCACAAGATCACGTCATCTTCACCCATTAAAATGTTCCATGTAAATATAATTTTTTTCACTAACAATTTAATCCAAATATAAACTAGTCAACTATGATTTGCCAAAAATTATTCAACGTGTGACAGACTTACATCAGCACTATAAGTAAAATACATTTGAACGGCGAAAACACGCATATTATATTTTGCAAAATTCTGTATGATAAACAATTTAATTCCTTGCAACGTCATAAAAAACAATAAATTTAAAATACAGTTTGCGTAAAACTGCATTTATCGTAATTCTACAATACGATATCCAAATATATAAATATTAAAAAAAACTCTACGACAATTTCATCAAAACATGACACTCCCCTCTCTATGTTTCCAAAAATATCTGGTGTGGTATACCACACCATCTTCTAACCTACAAAAAGGAAATTAAAAGAAATGAAATAATTTTAATAACATTTTTTTAGGATAATTATGCAACCTTTTTTGTAACACATTAATTACGAAAATATGCAACATTATAAAATCAGAAACAATATTCTATATTAAACAGACCTTTAAAACTTCATGTCTGACGTAGATTAATGGACATCCAGATGCTAACTTATAAAATTAAAAGAATTGAAATAATTTGAATTATAATTTTTTAGGGTAACTATGCAACCTGTTTTTTATACGTTGATAACGAAAACAGGCAACATTCTAAAAACAAAAAAAAATTATCTGTCAGAATGACGTTTAAAACTTCATGTCAGATAGATATTTATATATACATGTTAAATAAAAAACATTCAAAATCCTCCCGCTTCTATAAGATATCAATAATGCAGTGTAACCATTTTCATTCATATTTAATTAATTTTTGACTTACCTTGCGTTATATTAAAACACTTTATAAAGACAAGTTATGTAAAATTAAGTTCTCTTTAAAAAATACGTCTACACTTTTTCTTATAAAATTAATCGTTTTCAGATGATGCAAAATGTGAACTAACACTTAAATTCTACCTTGCCATTATGCTTGTTTGCGTGTGTGCTTGTGTGCGTGTACGTGAGAGCGGTAATGCAGGTGTGCGGTTGAGAGAGTGCGTGTGTGCGCGTCTGTGCGTTTGTACGTGTGTGCATGTGTGCGTGTATGCGTTGTGCACGTGTGTGTTTGCGAATGTGGGCGTGTGTTCGTATGTGCGTGTGAGCATATGTGCCGCATTGCCTTTAAGTGGAGGGTTTGTTTGGAGCAGTTTTTAGTCTTTAGCAGTTAATTCTGAAACAGCTGTGTATTTCAGATGCAAAAATACCAACATATAGACGATCAACACATCGATGAAATATGATCTACGCATTTTTTTGATACGACGCATGCTTTAGCCGTAAAAACATTTCTAAAGAAAATAATGGTGTTTTACGTAACTATTCTTGGTAAAGTTTCACAATATAAACCAAACTACGATTAAAAATGAATTAAATAGGATTGAAATTGCTTAAATTGTATTATCGGTATCTTATAGAACCGGGCGTTTGTTTCTGCAATGTTTCCATTTTCGTTATAAACGTATTAAGAAAGGGAATGCATAATTATCCTAAATAAAATTAATTTGTAGGTTGGAAAGTCGTATGTTGCACCACACCAAATATTTTTAAACACAAAGAGACTATCGTAACTCTAAATTACGCCAGTAAAGTGGTAAAGTAGTAAAGTGACATTTGGCAGATGAACTGTATGTGTATGAAGCCGTAGAATCCAAACATGTAAAAATATACAGGTTGTTCCATTCAAATTTTCAGCTTTTGTGCCATTTCCGTTGAAAACGGACGTTGGTCATATTGTTTCTTTCATGTAAAAAACATTATGTACTGCTGGTTCCTCTAGTGTTGACGTTTCGGCAAAGTCTCATTTGCCATCCTCAGGTTAGTAACTGTCTGCTCCTGCTTCGAGTTACTCGAACTGAACTAACTTCCTGTTGCGTGTGTTGCTGCTTATGTACCTTATTGCTTTCATTCACTGCTTTCACTACTTGCACTGCTTTCACTGCTTTCACTGCCTTCGATGCTTTCACTGCTTTCACTGCTTTCACTGCTTTCACTGCTTTCACTGCTTTCACTGCTTTCACTGATTTCGCTGCTTTCAGTCCCTTCACTGATTTCACTGTTTGCTTCCCTGTTTCCACTTCTTCTTTTGTTGATTCTGTTTTAGGTGTTGTGGATCTAGTTATAAAGGGTCGCTGTTAAAGACGGAGCCAAAGCTCTAGTGCCTAGACGGTTCAACATACAAAAATCAAAATTTCCGAATTGAAACTAAATGTATTGGCTCATACTTTTTGAAATAGCAACATTGGTCATGTGATGTACCATTTGAAAAAATGTATCACACATGGGGTCTAAACACAACGAAAAGGACATTATAAACGTTTTTCTAATAGGAACCGTAGGAGGTCGTGTGACACAAGACGTGTATAACAACTTTGTGTCGAGTATTAGGTATGCTTATGTAAACTTAAATACTATATTATTGAACCAATATAACAATTTAATGGAAACCATATGTTACTTTTACATTGATCAAAAAATAAATTATAAACAAAATAAATTTATGATTAAAGTAAACATAACATCTACGTAACTGTTTAACGAATAATTTATAAACAAGATAAATTTATAATTAAAATAAATATAATATCTACGTTCTTTCTGTTGCGATTAGTCCCCATGTGTGATACATTTTTTTTAATCAGAGTGTTAAACCCTTTGAAATGGTATATGTGATATACCACTGTTGCTATTTAAACAAAAATCAGATGGCGGATAGGCTTACAATTTTTTAACTAAAAAGATTATGTAAAGCATGAAAAGGTTAGGTTATAAGGAACAAAAAGAAGCGGTTTTATGGAACCACACTGTGCTGTTGATCTACTTTGACATTTAAAGGACAGTTTGATATTCAATTTTTTAAATTTCACAAAATCGTTTAAACATTTTTGAATTCTTATATTCAACTTTTCAAAGTTCACAACACCGTTTACACAATTTTGAAAGCCACTACTGACGAAGATAATTGTAAGTTTTATCCAAGCGTGTAGAATTGTATAACTTAAATACAAAATTACATCATAAAGAATCCCCAAAAGATAGGTATTTAAATATGTGTGTAATAATGGTGTAACTTGACACTTTCATGTCAATTAAAAGTTGATATCGAAGAAAGTGGTTTTTTCCTTGTGCGGTGCTTGTGAATAAAATAAAAGATCTATTCAATGCAGAAAAAAACAATCTTATTCTGTGCTTTATTATTCAATACATACATTAATTGTTTTTTTTTTTACTTTTGATGATATTGATGTTCTATAGTTCTATCTTCAAAGGAGATGGCTCACTAAGTTTATGTTTAAGAATTATGAGTTATTAATGCAAGGGAGCTATAGAAATAAATGTAAGATTAATTATTAATATGCGTCACCTAGTGTGAATTAATCGTGTAGCAAAATTACTTACAATTACGTACATAAAAAGATTATAATGTTGCTCATATACTCAGTTTGGCTTCTAAGATTGTCAGTTGCGTTATATGCACATTTAATAATACCTACTTGGAGGAGTATTTTCCAAGTCCGTGTCTGATTCATTAGACGTAATACATCTTTATTTCCCAGTGAGGTAAATGACATTTGCAATTAATTAATGTGAACGATTGAAACCTGAATGTCGAATTTTTAGAAAGCTGGTACTGAATTTGCAACTACTACGTGCACTTTAACGTCTTCAATCTGCAATAGTATAAAGTTACTGTCCACTTTGGAAACGGAATTGATATTTTTCTAGAATACGATGGACTAAATTTAAATTTAAATAAGATTTATACCTATACGTGCATAGTGGTTACCAATGCACTACTTATTCAAGATCTTTTGTCACATCCAACCTTACAGGTAGTCTCATCAAGAGAACATTAAGACATTAAGATATTTTGTTTATCCTTAAGATGTTTAAGAGAAAAAAAAAACAAAATTACTAATTTATTACATAAACGAGTTAGTTTCAAAAACCTTGTAATAATCCCAAAATCCTTACAAATATCCGTAAATTATTTATTTAATTATCTGCTTAAAATTATTCCTGTTCATAAAATAATGAATTATTTCCCCTTCTTCCATAGTTACAAATCGTTTTAGATTTCGACGCAAGAACCCCACCAACCCGCCAACTCCATTCTTTCACGTTAGGTCGCGTACTATACAAGCGTAATCGCGATGCGATATTATAGTATTTCCCCCCTCAGAATCCCAGAACCCTAACTCGATTCCTTCCGATCCTATCCCGACCGCACCCATCCTTTATCCCACTATCGATATATATATATATATATATATATATATATGTAATGTACTTATGCATGCTGTCAATTTATGATTGTGACTGAAGGAGCTTGGAAAGCTCAAACAGCCAGCTCTCTCTCTTGGGAAGGGAATGAAATACGTGGCCTTTTCCTTTTTGTTTGCGATATTAATATACAATTAGACAAAACAACGCAACACCAAGAAGAAAAGAATGACCAGTGCTGACGGGAGAAGGATACCTGAGCAGCCTACGAACAAGAATATATTTAAGCTAAAATAAGTAAGTACTAAGCATAAGCATGAGCATACTAAAAAAAGCGATATTAATTACTTCTTTGCCGAAGTCCTCACGGACTTACTTCTTTCCTGAAGTCGTCTTTAACTTCTGGGATTATTATGTTATGCGTTCGTTCCTGAAGTCCTCGCCGACTTATAACCTCTGATGATTCCGATCACTTCTATCCTGCCCTCGTTTCTGCCTTCGTTTCTGACCTAGTTGGAATCAGAAAGTGTTATTTCCAGCTGCCGACCCATTTCGGAGTAAGTTATAAGTCTTTCGCTATAAACAATTATTTTCTGCCTTGGCAGATTATTAATCTACTTCGTTTGTAAATCATCTCCTTTCTTGTATACTAAACATTTACTCGAGCTTATGCCCAGCGTAAACAGACATATCCTAATATACAACATCCTCCTCTTTGCATTTAGGCGTATGCCTGAAGAGTATTGAGAATTCCTCGATAAATGTCTCCAAGGCGTATGCCTGTGTCGGTATATTCCTACCTTTGCTTGTCTGAAAGGATTACGTATGTTCAGTCTAGCGTCCTCCTAATTAACCAAAGGCGCGTATGCCCGTTTGACTCATTAATCCTATCCTACCGGAATTGCCTAACATATACACGACCGAGCTGGGAGAGCAGTAAAATCTGCAGACAGATAATCGCCTAATAATTTCCAGGACTACCCGCCTTCCGTCAAATTATCGTATTAAAATCACCATACCGGTGACCGTAAATACATCCGGTATTCCAGTAGTTAAATTAATACGAAACACCCTGTATTCGAATCCCGAATACTTAATAAAGTATTAAAAACCCGCTTCCAGAAGGGATAAAATAAGTTCCTTTAATTTAAGCAAACTTCTATAAAGTAGAAATCTCGATTTATTTCTTAAAGTTGTTACGTGTTTAATTGGAAAACGTTTCCTTCTGGATAACGTTTGTCATTTTGTCAAATTTACTTACTGAAAACAGCAATTTATTCTTAGGTTGAATGCTTCTAATTCACTATTTTGCAAATATTTACGCATCTCTAATTGCATTTAAATTAACGTATGTAACTTTGTACACATCTCTTACTCAAAAATGAGTCAAATTTAGTACCTTCAGCGACATCTATGAGATTTCGGATCATATAATATAAAGCAGTTAAAAAGGAATCTGGGATCTATTAGGGTCAAATAGAGAAAAAAAAAAGATATTCACAATATACATATTTTCTATTACACACTTTTGGCAGCAATGATTAAATACAAATTTTCTCAAGTTTGTAAAATTGCTTTTAAGGTGTTGGCCAATTTATCTTTCTTCCTTTTTAAGAACGCCCTTGATGGTGGATGTTGATTTTCTAGAGGATATCTCCTTTCCGGTTACTGGATGCTGAAGCATCATTTTTTTTTTTGAAAATTCTCACTTAAAGTAATACTTGGTTAAGTAAAAGCATTACTAACGCTTTTAAAAGGCGGATGTAATTGAAATTATCCATTCGTCCACATCTTCGGTAAGTGGCACATGTTACGATTACCTCATTGTAATTAAAATCGATTTCAGGTTTTCGAATATAAAAGCATTCAATACTAATTCTTTACATATAGACACCTCAATCGAAATTACGTTGAATGTTCACTACCGGCTCGTTTGTCACCTGTAAGGGGTATAAACGGTCATAAGTAATTAAACAACGTACTTATATTTACCTTCTTTTAGCATCTCCGTACTACCTACGTTTCTGACGGCATTCCTTCTTAAACTTTCTGCCCACATTTTACTGTTACGTTACATCCAAAGTACACGATTAACGCTGGAAGGCGTAAGAGCATTGCTGACATTCGTGACCATATACGTGAAGGCTGGTAGATCATTGGAACAGTACCTGAAGGTTGCAAGATCACATAAGTAGTTTATTATGTAAAGGTCAGATCTTTTCTTTATCACCTGGTTACACGATTATCTTTCCAAATTTCAAATACACCTATGCGGTTCTTAGTGAAGTTCTACAACAAAAATAAATGTACTGATATTAATTTTGTAATCACATAATTGACAATTGTTACCTCTGAATGAAATTATATATTTAAGGTGCTTCCTGCAGTTCACTTTCACAAAATTCTTTTATCTAAAACGGTATATATATCCACTAATTCAGTTTTAAATATTTATGCACAAGTAAAACTTTAATTGAATCGTTAAAAGTGACTTGATAGACCGCACCCAAACAAGATGTGACCCAATTCATTCTAGCTTCTGTGGCTACATTGACCCAACGATTTAACTCCGGTTTTGATTGAAATATACCGGGTGTAACGATTACTTGTAATACGGTGAACTATTTCAAAAGTTAAACATTTAATTTCATATGAATTTGTAATTTTGTCTCGTAGTCTTTATGTGCTATGTACATTACTTTTTCTGTGAACAAGGTTGTTGGGGCCAGCTTTACTTCCTCTAAATTTCTTGATTACTTTTAAATTGTTACTGTAGTTATTTACTATGGACCGAACAATCTTTCCAATTACTGCTATGTAATATAAAATCATAAGTATTTTACTGAAAAACAAATGGGGTTTTGATTTATACTGTGTGAAGCGTAACGCACGCAAGTTAATTAATAAAATTATTTTTTTTGGTTACTAAATATTACCATGTGATTATGTGTTAAATGGGCCAATTCAGGCTACGACGAGTAAGATCTTACAGCGCCCGGAAGGGGCATATAATAATTTTATTATTTTTTTTTAAACAATTGTAATTTCCGTGGGCACTACCTGCCATCGTAAATTTTAATTTAAATATTGGTTTCTTTGGGGTTCTGAGGTATGCTATATATATATACACACACACACATGTATATATATATATATATATATATATATATATATATATATATATATATATATATATATATATAGTTTACCAGTTATATAAGTATTAAGGTATATCGGGCTTACTGCCTTTGGTGTTGTTGAATGTTAATTTTTTTTTTTATTCTTTTGTCAAAATATAGACCATAAAATTACTTTATCGGGGGAATTGTTAACTCATTTCTATTTCTGTTTTGGGTAAATCCTGTTTCAGGCTTTGCAGGGTTTACTCTCCTTTCATCACTGGTTGAGTATTTCCTTATTAAAGCCTGTGGCGCCTACTTATATCCGGTTTCTATCTAACCATGTTACCATCACTTTAAGCTATACCTCCAAAACAACCACGCATCCAAGTGTTCTGCGGTCTTCCAACCGTACGCCTGAGCTTAGTCAGACCCATTTCATTTTTTTTGCCATATGATGGTTAGACACGTGGCAAAGTATTAAAGGAGATACAAAATTGTCACGTTTCGTAAAAATGCTAGCAAACCACGAGCTGCTTCTCTTGTTCCTTAGTTTTTTTCTAAAGTTTACGACTCCGCTATTTCATGCCCCATTTGTTTGCATAGTTAAAAACAATTTATTATTACAATACAATGACAAAAAAAAATCGATGGATGTGATTTTTTGTTTTTGAGATATTTGAAAAAATTTGAATTTTTTAAATTTCTATTTCATTTTTTCTGGCTTATAAATCCTAGAGAAAAAATACAAACACTTCTTCATGGCAATTTGTTACGGGCTTAACTAATTTTGCAAGGTTTCTTTATTACAAATTCAGCAATGAATCACATTTGATGGTCTGATCGCGTTTTGAAGTTTTTAAGGACCATCAACACGAAATTTTTTAATACAGACCTGGATTTTCAGAAAAGGACTATTTAGTTAACTTTCCTTTGTGTTTAATATCTTATAAAATAAGGAAAAGTACCAAAATAGAATATTGTTAATTATGCAGCTTAACATAAAAAATTAACATTAGCTACCTATTTAAATGATTATTATCAAACACTGCTAAAATACATATGTATAAATTCCAATTGACTTTTTTAAGCTGATAAAAAGTTTTTCCTGAATCTTCAAAGATAAATAATATCTTACAGTTTTATTTGCGACATCATAACGACGATGTGATGTTCTAAAAAATAATAAATAAAAACAGACGACTTTGAAAAAACTAAAAATAGACGGCTTTCAAGTAATTCAGTATATGTCATCATTTTGTACTTAAGAGAACATGGTGCATTTAAGCGTGTAAATTCGCGTAAAAAACCTTGCAATGAAGAAACAGAAAATAATTTTTATTAGCTGTTACGGAAAATCCGTAAATTTCTACACGACGCATTGAACAAACAATTGCAGTGGCCCATTCTACATCTCATTTGATTTCGCAAAAAGACGAAATTCGTCAATTTAAATTTAGAATTTGTCAGGGACTTCGACCACGGGATTCAGCGAGGCGCAGAGAGGTCTGAGAAAAATTGACGTGTCTCAAGATTTTATAAAGAAAATGCATAATAAAGAAGCTACAAAATTTATTCCATTTGGCTGTTCCACTATATATATATATATATATATATATATATATATATATATATAAGTAAGTGGGTAATCTTGACTGATAATGAATATAAGATAAGTTTATTGGGAATGCAGTCAATTATGAAGGCCAAAAGTAAAAACCCTTTGTTAATGTGCCAAGCTTTGGAATGCTTTATTCCTTTATCAAGACAAGCTACTATAAATATAATTAAATTATTTATAAATTAAATAACAATAAGAAACATACCTAACGTGAGTTAAATAATAAAGTTAAAACAGAACTAACAATAGGAATTTGCAGGAAACTAAATTTAATTGACAGTGTGTCAATAGTAAAACTAAATGGAATGTGACATAATACAAATGGTTAGTTACGTATTAAAACATTAACAACGGTAAGTGTTATGTTATCAAAAGGAAAAGAACATTAACAAAAATTACTAGAAGAATGGACAATATTAACTAAAAGTTTACACATTTTAGAGACAAAAATTTTTGTATATATTAACTATTAGTAGAAAAACTATGTTCATAAGATAAGATGTAATTATAAATAATGCTAAGTTTATTAATATCTGATTTTTATTAAGAGTGTTGTGTTTTCATTAATGCAGACCATTTCACGAAAAAGACGTTTAGTTAAATTATTTTCTTTGCATAATATAGTAACTTCATTAAAATTCATGTCATGGTTTTGTTGGATGACATGCTCAGCTATACATGAAGCAATTTTCCTTCTACAATCACTTTTGTGAGATGTTATTCTCCTAATAAATTTCTAGATGTTTGCCCTATGTACACTTTAAAACAATCCTTACATGGGATAGAATAAACTATATTTGAATTTTCTAAAGTTGTTAAGGGAGATTTAATTTTAGTATATAAGTTACGTAAAGTTTTGATGTTACTTGTGGCTATCTTGGCATTGAGTACCTTGAGAACTTTTAATATCTGAGGTGTGAGAAAAGGTATATAATTTTGTACTTGATGACTTGATTACTGCTTGTTTAGATAAAATACATTTCCATGTACCTTTCGTTAAGAGATATGTTGATGACTTAATCCTATCTGTAACAGAAGACAAAATAGACGAAGTTTTGGCAATCTTTAATAATTACAATGAACATTTACAGTTCACATATGAAAGAGATGATAACAATTGCATACCATTCTTAGATATGTTGATCCACAGAGACTTTCACAACATATTACGTACAGAATGGTATAGAAAAACCTTTTTTAGTAATCGATTCATTAGTTATCACTACAACATCCTTTTAAGATGAAAACCAATCTTGTCTTAGCATTAAAAAATAGAGTCATAAAACTTTCTCATATTAATTACCTTAAAAATGGTCTTAATACACTTAGAAATATATTACTAGAAAATTCTTTTCCTAGATATTTACTTAATAAACTTATTTTCAATACACCGCATTGTATTAATTCTAAACAAAATTCGAACAAAATAATAATATTAATCATGACAATAACAGTATATCATATGGTTCATTGCCTTATATACCTTTTCTCACACCTCAGATATTAAAAGTTCTCAAGGTACTCAATGCCAAGATAGCCACAAGTAACATCAAAACTTTACGTAACCTATATACTAAAATTAAATCTCCTTAACAACTTTAGAAAATTCAAATATAGTTTATTCTATCCCATGTAAGGATTGTTTTAAAGTGTACATAGGGCAAACATCTAGAAATTTATTAGGGAGAATAACATCTCACAAAAGTGATTGTAGAAGGAAAATTGCTTCATGTAGCTTAGCTGAGCATGTCATCCAACAAAACCATGACATGAATTTTAATGAAGTTACTATATTATGCAAAGAAAATAATTTAACTAAACGTCTTTTTCGTGAAATGGTCTGCATTAATGAAAACAGCAACACTCTTAATAAAAAATCAGATATTAATAAACTTAGCATTATTTATAATTACATCTTATCTTATGAACATAGTTTTTCTACTAATAGTTAATATATACAAAAAATTTTTGTCTCAAAATGTGGTAAACTTTTAGTTAATATTGTCCATTCTTCTAGTAATTTTTGTTAATGTTCTTTTTCCTTTTTGATAACATAACACTTACCGTTGTTAATGTTTTTAATACGTAACTAACCATTTGTATTATGTCACATTCCATTTAGTTTTACTATTGACACACTGTCAATTAAATTTAGTTTCCTGCAAATTCCTATTGTTAGTTCTGTTTTAACTTTATTATTTAACTCACGTTAGGTATGTTTCTTATTGTTATTTAATTTATAAATAATTTAATTATATTTATAGTAGCTTGTCTTGATAAAGGAATAAAGCATTCAAAGCTTGCACATTAACAAAGGGTTTTACTTGGCCTTCATAATTGACTGCATTCCAATAAACTTATCTTATATATATATATATATATATATATATATATATATATATATATATATATATATATATATTATAGTGTGGAACAGCCAAATGGAATAAATTCTGTAGCTCCTTTATTATGCATTTTTTTAATAGAATCCTGAGACACGTAAATTTTTTATTTTAAAATGACATCTTGTCACGTAAACATCCTTAAATTAAATTCAACTCCCTTAAGGTGACAGCTACAATCCCTAAATTTACAAATTAGAAATAAGGGCTTGTGATACTTCATTTGAAGGGTCTTTTCATTCTCTATTCAAAACTGCTATGGTTTTAAATTTTATTGCAGAAATTAACAAGAAAAAAAGATAAAACATTAAAATAAAAAAAATCATTATTAATGTAGCAGATGTTCAAAGTGCATGGCCTCCAGCGTATAAATAATTGGTGTAAATGTTCTCAAAAAAATCGTTAAACTAACCAGAGATCCAAAACACTCAATAAAAGATAATGCCGTTGTCTCGGTCGGTAGATTAAAGTAGGCCAGTTCAATCTTTTCTTGATTTGCTTAATTACCACAAATTCCAGCTTAGTTATTTCCACTGAACATCAATATAGTAACTGCAATATAACAATAATAAACATTATCTCGGACGCCAAGTAATTTCTTGATTATGCTCGGAATAACTAAACCGAGGATACAATAAAAAATTCACCACAATGTCAAAATAAAAAATACACCAACTATGTTTATTACATATTTAAATTTAGAACTATATAAAATATATCTTAAAAACTAGTTGTAATAACCTTAAATTACTAAATTATTAGGATATAAATACCTGTTCGAAAATTTTGTACACAACTTTTTGATAACTTCTGGTATCTAAACGAATACGGAAATGCAAACCAAAGGTGATGTAATCTTTGCACCAATATTGCGCAATATGTCGTAATAACAATGCTGTACGCTGTAAACCATACCAAAGTTGAATTTTACTTCTTACAAATTTATCTTCATGAAATTTGAATAATCCAGTGTTTATTGCATTCTCTCGAAAGTTCAAATAAAAAAGGTGTGATCTAAATTTAGATCTAAATTAAATGCAAAATTGCAATCATAAGCATCGAAAGTACCAAAAGTGGTAAAAGTAGAAATGATAAAAGTAAAAGTATTGAAATTAGTAAAAGTGCCTGCAAAAAGCAAATGTTTTAGATTTTAATATAATACAAGTTAAAAGTATCTTACCATTAAATCAATGGCACTTTTCACAAAATTTAGGTGGAAACCCCAATATGTCTTCCTTATCAAAACAACGTTCATCAAGTAATGCTCAAAAGGACGCTTACGAATCAGGTGATATAGCGGTGCGCGAAAAAATGTGCGTAAAAAATTAATTCAAAGATATGGAAGTATAAACCCCTAAGAAGATATGCAACTTAAGTTACACCAAAATGCGAATTAAGTTGCCTACCACAACTTATAAATCATTAATTATCAAAAACCCTTTTTTCTTATATTTTACAACTTAATGAATGAAGAACGTAAAAATTCGTTACAAGCGTCTTGGCAGCATTCTAGACGTAAGAAATGTCTTCTAACGTTAGTTAACATCTGCGAGGTTATCGACCTAATTGCCAGTATTATTCTTCTTCTTAAGTCAGCTACATCGTCGGGTTTGGTTTTGTAGACCATACCTTTTACATATCCCTATAGGAAGAAGTCTAACAGCGTGAGATCAGGTGATCGTGCAGGCCATTCTACAGAACCACGTCTCTCTATCCAGCGATTTGGAAGGATTGTGTGGAGATATTAACGGACATTGACTTCGTAATGTACTGGTGCGCCATCCTGCTGGAACCATATTGCATCACCTGGAGGTTGTGGCTTTCGTTCATGTGGATATAGGTTTACAATCGCCGGTACAATATTATTTTGGAGCAGCTCTAAGTACCTTCACAGTGTTTTTCGTACCTTGAGATACTGGTGGCAACTCCGGATATTTTTCTTGAAATAGTCGAACAACTTCGGCCTGCGGCCGTGTTCTGTTTCCGTAACCAATCACCTGTAGAATCGTTATCTAATATATTTCTGTTAGGTAAGCCATGTCTCTTAATGGCAACACGAAAATTAAAGCAAAAATTTCTTTGTTCATTTGCTGCTTGCTGGTTTTTGTCGTTCGATTGTCGAGCAAAAAGTGTACGTATTTATTGGTAAGTTTTTGTCATATTGTAGTGAATGTTGGCAATTATAGACATTTATTTTTTATTATTAACAATTAAGAACCTAAAATTGACAAGTAGTATTACTTATAAAAGTTTTATTTTAATGTAACGAATTTCCTACGCTGGAGAAACTTATCCGTTTTTCAAGTTAATTTCTGCAATAAAATTTAAAACCATAGCTGTTTTGAATAGATAATTAAAAGACCTTTCAAGTCTCAGGATTTTCCAAAAAAAAATGCATAATAATGGAGCTACTGAATTTATTCCATTTGGCTGTTCCTCACTGTATATATATATATATATATATATATATATATATATATATATATCGGGTGTAAAATTAGTGCCTAATTCTTATGTTGCCCCCGTAACTATTTTCCTAGTACGTAATGAAACATTTAAATTATCACATAAACGGCTGCTCGAAGCGACATCTACTTTTCAAGAAAACATCAGGGAATAAGAATTTCTGACTAAAAATTAGATATACCGAGGTAGAAAAAAGTTATGGAGCTTTAAATGTAGACTGAATCAAGCAATATAATACGGAACAGTCAGTAGTCTCAACAAGGCTGTTCCATTTTATATTGCTGATTACGTGCCTGACTTCGTGTGATAGGTCCTTTTGTTCCACTTTCCCTACTTTCCCTTCTACAGAAGTCGTTTTGAATCCTATTTTTTAACTCTTCAACGTCATTTGGAATTCTTTCAGCGTAAACCAATCGTTTTAGTCTGCCCCACACAAAAAACTCCATAATAGTAAAATCTTGGAGGCCACCAAAGTCTCCTACCGTTTCTCCCAATCCATCTTTCGCCAAGCTGTTCGTCTAACCAGTTAGAAACAAGACGAGTAGAATTAGCAGGGCAACCGCCATGCTGAAAGTAACTGGTCTGGCGTATTTGTAAGGGAAGTTCATGAACAAGCTTTTCAAGAATGATTATGTACGTACTTTGATTAAGGATTCCTTCAATAAAGAATGGCCAATAAAGACCAAGTCTATAGAAACTGCACACCATACATTTATTTTTTCAAAGTATTGCCTTCTGGAATTAATTTGATATTGTGCAAAGATCTAATCTTTTACCTTCATCACCATGTTCTGGCATATGAAGAAATTGTGCTTTAAATGCATGGATGTTACAGATTTTATAAATTCGGTGCAAATATGCTCTGTTTATACTTGAATTGTCACTTCGCTTTCTCTATGACATTTTTGGATCGTTTTCTACAGAATTTAATGCTATCTATGTTGCTGCATCATTTTCATCTAGAGACTTCTTTTGTTTGCTTTTTAAATTGTTTACACTTACAGTTCGCAAAAACTAATTAGCCAGCTCACATATGATTTTTATACTACTGTCGATCTCTCACCAATACCGTAACACTGAATTAAATAAATTTCTCGGTCTTTTGTCAACATTTTTTACTATTAAAGAACAAAATAACAGTAAAAGGGACACAAGTAATACTATTCAGTTTGTTTATCGCCATTTATCATTAAAGTAATGATTTGGCATTTCGCACTATTCCCTTGTATCTTGACAAACGTTTAAAAACCAAAAATGTAAAAGTAATCTGATTAGTCAAAATTGATATAGCGAGTACACTTTTAATGCAGAACAACTTTTGTTAATAAAATTTGTCGTATTTTTTACAGGATGTCCGAATTTTAAGAAAGCACATTAACATAATTATCAATTCTGATCAAATTCCGTTAATAAAAAATAAAGGTTGACCTAGATATTTGGAACATACCAGTGTTTCTGAACAACTTCTCTTAGTAACATCTTCAAGTATCTCTTACAGAAAAGGATAGAAACTAAAATTCTCTAAAAGTTAGATTCAAACCAATCAGGGCTGGACCCCAGAGGCTCAAATTTCAAATAAAAGTATTTTGCCTTTTACAAGAGTCGTCTAATCAACCCAGGAACACAGTATATCCCCTCCGACGTGATTTTTCAAAAACATTAACAGTTTGCTACGTCAGAGTCCCCTCCAGTATAAGAACCAATCGCTGCATTAGAATCACCACCAGAAACCGTCTCTGTCCTCCGCGGATTCTAAATAAAACCCCGAAATGCGCTACGGACGCTCTCATTCCCCCCGGTCTACTTCGAGAGTCCGGACAGACTAGTATCTATTCTATTCCGTTCGGTTCCGTTAATCCTCATTCGCAGTTCAGTCAATCCGACTCAATCCGCCCTCAATTATTCCAGGACACTAGGGTATACTGTTGCTTAAATCTGTGGTCGCCTGACCTGACGTAGTATTTTACATACTGCATTGGATAGAATAGTATTCGCCTAAATTCTACAAATCCTCGGGGTATCAATTAAACAGCGCAATGGGTATAAGCCAAGAATCTTTTAATTGATATTCTACATATACACTGCACAAACTCGCCTCCACCTTCAAATTAAGAACCGACGTGGTGGAAGCCGACAGATTGAAATAAACAAGCCGCCGGAAATTAGACCACATTTCGGTCACCCAGTTTCGTAAATTACGAAGACATTAGGTACAACAGTGAGTTTTACATTACTTCTTAGCAGAAGTCCTGAAACCGCTTTTCTAATCGCTGACTCATCGTAAGATATCCAGAGGATAGTACAAATCCGGATTTAACACTTTGTTAAATGCGGACGCACGTAAAAGGATCCGTTATCCTGTCAGCCTGTTTATTTAACAGTTCTGAATACCGAAAGATCCCGCCGTTCGCAGGCTAGTAGAAAACTTTACTTCTTATCGGAAGTCCTGAACCTGTGTCAAATCCAGATCGCAAGACGCGATAACCAAGATGTGAGGGAGTAATCCTTGTTCAAGAATATCGTACCTGTAAAAAGTTTGTTTTATCCTGTACCTGATAATATTTAAACTAAACGTTCCAGAAGGTTTAAATACCTTATTGTTACAATTAAAACCGGTCCCGTTTTTACCACAATTTCCGCTAATTACTATATGTAATTAGAATAAATCTTAATCCACCGTAATTAATAGTACCTCTGTAAATATTAGACTAGTTTAAATTTACTTTCGTAAAAGCTGCATTTATACAATATGGAACACGAATTCTTCTATAAAGTATAAAGCATAAAATATTCCGTTTAAAAGCATTGACTTTCTTTGACCGTAAAGCACGTATATAAATAATCGGTCACCTTGTTATCTGATCGTCACAAACACCTGCCAAATAACATAAGCCCCGTTATCATAGCCGTATAAAACCAGTTGCTTTTACTAACGGGTACCCCACAGAATCGGCCGTAATAATTTTGATATTATTATAAAATAAATAAGATTTCCTTTTATATTGCATTGCATAATTTAAGATCAGTTCTGCTAGAGTGTGAACATGCAGTTAACAATATTTTCACTGTAGATGTAACCAGAACGAAAGAAAAGCTGTCTGCTAATATTAGACAATGGCGCCCACCAGGACTATTGGACCAACTCCTTACCACCTGAGGGATGTTGGATGTTCCAGATCCAGTTAGTGTTGTAAAAAAGAGATATAATATATGTATGAAACCCTTACGGGTATATTGTTCAGTGTGGACGAACCTGGTAATAATGATCAACCCCAGTAAACCAACAACTCTCCTTTGTATTGTATTAAAAACCGATTGAGCTAGACCGAGGCAATTGAAGTAAACTTAAATTTAGAGCAAAAACACCTTACGACTTAACTAATATAAAGGGACGTTCCACGGTTCAGGCTCTCCGGGCGGCTCTCTCCCGCCACTCTGGAAGTTATAAAAGTTTTAGAAATAAGAAATGTACGATAACGTTTTACTTCTCATTGCAATATTTTAAATGAGATAAGGGTATAGAGGCAAATCTGAATACAGATCAATAAGAAAATCAATATTTTTATAGACTGCTTGCATTTCAATTGTTTTCTATCTAGATGTTATAATAAAATCTTAGCATGGTTTGCTAATATATCTAACGTGACTTATTTAATTAGCAGGATGTTGTTTTAGTTAGCGCTCTATATGTAATTATCGAAATTAGAAGGTGTTCCAGTTAGAACTTAATAACTAGTTGAATTTAGAGTTAGAGAGGGTTTTTTTGTGTTCTTTCAGGTATTTCTATCTATATTTAGGATATATGACTGGTGTGATGGTGCAAATAGGTGGGTACTGAGTTTACAAGATTATTTGCAAAGAGAAAATTTGATGGTGGAAAAGGAGTTTGGTTGATGGGTGTTCTCGTGTTAAACACTTTTATGCGGGAATGATTTATTCTTTTACAGGGAATATGTGTGATTTCGGACTGCTTTAACGGTAGTCAGAAAATGATGATGGTGGTGGATGCGAGAATTGTTACTGAGTGAAAAATTTCTTGTTGTAGTATGGCTGTATAAAGAATTTAAACCGTTTAGAACGATTAGTTTTACTGTAATTTTAAATAAAAAGTTTACTTCTAGTAGGATTTGAACCTACGACAAGTATACGGCTACAGTACCTCTCTAACCATCTGAGCTATCGAGATACAAGCCCCAATCGATGTATATTTTATCTTTATGTATGTATACTTTTTAATAAAATTGATAATAATTTTTAATTACATATTTAGGTTTGAATTTATTCGTTCATATGAAAAAAGAACTTATAATAGTTCCATTTTTGTTTTACAATAATTGTTATTAAAGGAACAGAAGTATTTGTGTACAAAGAAATATCATCCAATTGTGTATAATTTTGAAACTGAATTACTACATTAAGTAACTCTGTACGGTTTCTGTTTAAATTATATATTTTATGAGTGATAGTTTGTAAAGCGCAGATTCATGTTATGGTTATTAATTGTCAAAATCCAAGTATGAATGTGCACAGATAATAACTGAAATATGTTAATGCATTATAGAATATATTTATGTCTAACTTAATAATGTGTATGTCTCAGTTTGATGCTTTCATTATAATTCATATTTACTTGTACCCCTTTGAGTGCCACAAGTGGTTTGAAATTTGTAGTACTCTGAAAACCACTATACCTCTGATTGTATTTGAAATTATTTAGATTTAGAAGTACAATTTGTTTGGCACACACAGAAGTATAACATTTTAATGCAACTGTTAACAATATTTATGTACAAATGTCATTCTGTAGGCGGATTTATGGCATGAGCGCGAACAAATTATAACCCGAATGGGCTTGTGGATCTCAGTCATATTAGCACATTTTCAATAATTGGTAGGTAAAAGTTGCCTCAAAAAGATTTTGGTTTTTTTTGCGCGGTACCCGTGGAAATGTAGTAAGCGGAGGGAGGGGAATGGTGTCAATCGCTTGGAAGACTCGTGCAGTTTCGTAGCGATGGAGCGTTACATGGGACAGCAGCGCGCATTTTTCGTGGGTCCGTTTTATACAATAAACTATTCCTACACGATTTTTCGACGTATTTACAAGACTCACTTTAATCTAACCACTATGAAAAATGTTCCAAATGTCAATTTAATCAAGTATTGGGTACGTAAGTTTGGAGAGAAGGGAAACACAATGCGGGATATACAATCTAGCCGAAAAAGGACATCGAGCACGAACGTAAATGTCGAGCGCGTTCGTCAGTCTGTTATGGTCGATCCTCGACAGTCACTACATTACGCTCAGCTTCTCTAAATTTGAACATGGTACATCGCATTATTTGAAAATATTTGCATTGTCGTCCCCATAAAATGGTTATTTTTCAAGCAATGAAGCCTTTTGACCCTGCTAGACGAGTCAAACTCTGCAGCACAATGAAAAACCAGTTCAGGAGTTTAAATAACATGTGGTTCTCAGATATACCCTAATTTTTCGATCTACATAAAAAACCGTTACACTCGCCTAAGGTTATTGTATGGGCTGGCATATCAAGTCAATTAATAATCGGCCCATACTTTTTGAGGATAACCATGGTCGTGCTCAGACAATTCATTCTGATAGATATTGCTATATGATCCAGACGTTTCTGGCTGCAGAATTGCAAAACCCGTCCAGCTACAACCGCAACACGTTTTTCAGCAAAATGGAGCCACTTCTCACGTTAAAAATGAATCATTAGCTGCTCTTCACGAGTTATACCCTGAAAAAGTAATGTCGACAAGGAGACATAAACTGGCCAACCAGGAGTCCGGATTTAACACCCGCCTATTTTTCTTTGTACGAGGTAAAGTTTTCATTTCTTTACCAGCCAATTTGAACGTTTTAAAGAGAAGGCTCATAGAAGTAAACAAGGCTATTTCAAGATCGATGCTCCAGAGGGTGATTGACAATTTTAGTACCAGACCAAATGAGTGTATAGATAACGAGGGTGCGCATTTAAATACGGTTGATTTTCACAAATACAAAATTAAAAGCTGCTCTTTAATTTACTAGTAATAAAGACGGGTTTGAAGTTATTTTGATGTTTCTTTAAGTATCAAAATCGAAAATCTTTCTAAAACACCTACTATATCGTCGACGTACTGCATGTAGGTACCTCGCTGATGCAGAATATCCGAATTCTGTATTTCTTTGTTTGAAGCTGTTTTGCGGTCTAGCGGGCATGGATGATATTAAACACAAGAGTTCGTGAATATCATACTATATCATGTGATACAAAGAACTTAACTATAATTGAGGAACCATAAAGGGGAACCTTGAGTTTATTACGCGAATGTGTGTCTTTCCGATCATAAATTTTCGCTTTAAAAAGGGTCATTTCGGTTTACCCTTATAGAGCAGTACGCGGGTAAAAATAGATACGAAAAAATTGCTTCTACCGTTGCTTTATGATTGCGATTAAAGGAAGCCAATTATTTTACTGCTGAAAAAGACCCAACTTTGTTGCCGTGCGCATAGACTAAAATAACTACACCAAGAGGGTATGGTGCAGAATGCTTGGAAGGCACATAGTATCCTACAAGTTGTTCGTTGTGCATCCTCTAGCAGTTATTTTGAAAATTCTCAGTTTCTGTAAATACTAGCAGTGTGCACAAAGTGATAAAGCAATGGCCATTGCAAAATGAAGAGCGCTGATTTACCTCAAGTGTCTGACATCTCAGCGTAAATTGGTGAGTTGAAGAAAAGAAAGAAGTATTATAAAGGTATAGCACTAAAAACTGCGAATTGGTCAGCAACAATGCAATCAAATAATAGGAAAAGGATTAAACATTAAACATTAATAGGTCAGTAATAATAACAAGTACAATCCATAGAAGCGTACATCTACAGAAAAACTTTAAATATATAAACAGAATGAGGGTTGTTTAGCAAAAAAAAAACAACATGTTGAATAAATAACCAAATAGCAGCATTAGTATTCAATCGTCTTACAATACTTCAAATAAGATAGTGTTTATAGTTTCACAAGCTAGACTATTCCAGATGGTTTGATCGTTACACAAACCTGCCAGATCGAATGGTCCCATTTAGGACGATACTTAACCTTTGGAGCCCTGAAGATATTTAAAAACCCGAAGTGGGGTGCAAAATGTACCCCACCTGTAACTGTGTATGGAGCTTATTTGTGTAGCTGTAATGTTGATGGATGAACCCTATTGGACTTTCTAACGATACAAACACGTCTTTGAAACATAATTTTATTCAAATCGTTAGAAAAACATGAAAAATGCCTAAAGAATAATTGATAACACTATCCACTTTTGCAGTTGTCGCAAATTGTAATTGTTGTTTTCTGCCCATGTGCTGGGCATACAAAGTGTTAACATTTCTCGCAGAATCTACGACTCTTACTGTCCATCCCTCTTTGAAAATACATTCAACGTCCCTATTTCTTTTTTTCAGGAGTGTTGTAGGTAGGCCATTCATATTTTTTCGAGTTTCTTCAACATTAGGCTTCATAAGTTCTTCTCCAAGTTGAAGCAAAACTCTCGCATACGGTGAGTTTTCTTTTTTCTCCACTCTGGGCAGTTGGGGACCCACAATGTAAATGCATTAAAACTCGCAATATTAATAATATTTTGAAACAAGACAAACGAACATCTCTTAGTCGCACGCTTTACTCCGTACTCATTTACCAATTTATCTATGTTATAGACAGCGCCTTTTGTGGTGTTGTAGTACATTATAGCGGGCTTGAATTTGTGCTCTTCGCCACTAATGATGTCCTGATGTTCGGCACTTAGGTTAATAAAAACTATACATAATAAATATTCGCGAAAATTAATTATAAAGATTGATAAAATGAGTTATCCTCTCCCTAATTTACTAAATCGATTAGAGCATCGGCTATTGTACATTGACAAGTAATTACACGGAAAATTTAAAATTATATTAATTTCAGACAACTGCAAAAAGAAACAGAAGTAGATTACATAATATTATTTTAGATTTGGACCAACTAAACCTGTCAGCTGGAGGTTATAAAACAAACTATGATATAAAAAAGCACAATTTAATATTTACGTATTACCATCTGTAAGGTAATGATCCTAATGAGCTACAGCTACAGTAACGCCCTTTAAGCATCATTTAGCGCTACAAGCACAATTTAATATTTACGTATTACCATCTGTAAGGTAATGATCCTAATGAGCTACAGCTACAGTAACGCCCTTTAAGCATCATTTAGCGCTACCAGTTGCAAATTTAACGATAACCCGCCAAAATATGCTCCGAAAGTAAATCTACTTACCACAAGCTTTGTATTAAATGTAATGACTCCAAAACATCTGATTGTGTAAAAATTGTGTACTGACCAACAAGGTCAGTAGTGAAAAAGGTACCTACCCTCGTTTGCCATATACTTTAACCCTTCAATATACACAAACCCAGTGCCGTAAAGTGAAACATTAGGACGAACATGAACACCATATTGTCTGGTAGTTATGTCAATTAAAGTGCATTATCAAACAAGTACGTACGAAACTCAAATGCAAAAACAAAGTCAATACGCGAACTACATAAGCCAAATTATCGTCTAAATTTAAATGAGAAAGGAGGTAGGAGTTGTTACGGGATGTATGTGTTGCGGGTATCCAGGGCAGGATAAAATAGAGGTAACATAACATAACACAGTAAAAAAACTTATAAGGAAGTGCAATGTTGTTCTACTGATCTTATTGCGTTACCTTTATTTTATACTCCCCTAGGTACCCGCAGCACATACATCCCGTAACAACTCTTTCACACAACATGGGTGATACTGGCTCCTTTCTCATTTAAAAGCAGACGATCATTTGGCTTATATAAGTTCGCGTATTAACTTTCTTTTTTCTTTGGGGTTGCGCAGTCGCTAGACTGGCCTCGGTACATTACGGATTGGGGCCGTGACCAGGATATAAGTGACATTGCGAATGTCGCTCAGGATTGAATAATGTGTTTAGACTATTACTGTTCGTAGTTGAACTTGCAGGGTTGGTGGTGTCATATTTAACTAGTCTGTTTGGATCTTTATAGAGAATTACTATAGATTTGGGTAGAGATGTACAACGTGAATGAATTATTAAAGATGTCGTTTGGTAGCAGCTGTTGAAATGGAAACAATATCAATCTTTCTTAATGGAATATTGTTAATATCACTACAAGATTGAGGCGTCTAGATCCAGAGGAACCGGTTGACTCTTATCTGGATTTGGAAAGCGAATAATGAATGTTTTGAAAGAAATAGTTGCAAGTGAACTGCAAACTATGGAATCATTTTATAAATTTCAGCATAATTATAATGCTAATTTATTGGAGACCATCGATTGCTCTACAACAATTCAAGAAGTATCTGCAAGTTTCAAAGAAGCATCAGAAGAACGTTTTGGTGAGATAAACTGGCGTTATTTTATATTTTAGTATGAGTCCGGTAGCAGAGAGCCAAAACTGTCCATTTCAGTGATATTTAGGGTATCCTTTGATACAGATGAGGATGACGGTTTGATTAGTCGCTTAACACTTCGTTAGCTATTTGTGGTAGATGAGTAGGATTTGATCAGTACGTATTATTTTTGTAACAAATTGGCGGTTTTTATAGCTTAACCAAAGCGGGGAGTTTCCGATTAGCTAATGTTATTAAGAACTTGTTTTTGCGATGCAGCTCGCAGTACCCTTTAACTCAGTTCCTTTATAAATTGCTTTTTCAGTTTTCGTCCAAGAAGAAGATACAACATTTTTGAGATAAGAGGAGTCATGTAGTTGTACGCAGTAAGTAAATTCGTTTGAAGAGGTTACTTTACTTTGATGGGAAATTAGTTGGTAATTAGTGTCACCTGAAATGGTTTATACCTTTTGTCTGGTTATTGTGTGAAGTAAATTTTGTTTTGTACACTTTTAGATTTTTAGACTACTAGAAAATAACTACACCAATGAATCTTGTCTTTGATTTTAATTTTGACCAAACATCTAATGTCCGGTATGTTATTTTAATTCAAATACGTTCTAAATTAACCATAATTACTTGGATACCTCTAAATTAAATGAGGGAGCTCCAGAGAGCCTTGAATATTGTTGTAGATATAATATTTTCACTTGATGATAAAGTGACCTTAATTTCCCGGTACAGTAACTGATTTAGTGGGAGCGGAACTATAACAATCCACTTCCTCCTATCCTGAAACCCGCAACCAAGTGTATTTAAGATGTATGGCGAACATAGATACGCATTTACACCAATTTTCTGTTCCTCTAGTGCTGTTTATTATTATGGTTTTACAGTAACCGGTAACACTTAAGTGCCATGCTCTGAGTTTATAACAAATAAAAAAAGTAGTTGTGTGGTTATATTAGAAAGGTAAATCGCACCACGGTCTAGCTCAGTGAGGTACAAATTTATAAAACTTACTGAATATGAGGACTCGTTCATCAGATGTGAGGAAGGCAGAGATATTTTCATAGATATAATCAGTATTCGCATTTGTTTTAATTGGGCACCACTCAATTTCTAGGTTTAATAAATAAAATACAAAAAAATTGAGAAAGGTTGTATCTCAGAACATAATAGGTAATCTGAATAAGCACTAAACATCTGTATTTATATGTATATTTAATAAAACAAAATGTCTGATTAATATCAGAATAAAATAACTAAAACGATACTTCTTTTACTACCTTACAATCTTAAAATCACTAAATTAGACACAGTAGATAAACGTACAATCAATGTATACTTAGAATTCAAAATGAAATTTATTCAACATGTATTTAATAACGAAATGTGTATTGACCCATGTAAACAAATTACAGTTGTGATAGGTTATGAACTCAAATGTTTTTATTTCTGGAGCAGGACTCAACTGTTCCTTTTTTTAACCGTATCAAAATAACACAAACTGATTTGTTATTTACTTAACTGCACTAAAAGGATAAGTACTTACTTGTACAAAACAAATAGTTTAATCTCGTCTTAAACGAACTGTAGCTTGAGAATTTTCATTTCCAATTCCAAGATAAATATACGATAATGTAAAGGTAATTTCCATTTGTAATTAACGTACAAATACGAACGCAGATTAAAATGACGAAAGCTGTTTATAACGACGAACGCAGAATATGTATAACAGCATGTGTGATTGATGCAAAACAAAGGTATCTCCATTTAGGTTGATAAAGATGACATTGCATTAACCACCATTTTAACAAAGTTTAGCTCGTGACGTCATACCAACGCCATTCAATGATACGTAAATTTACCAAAATAAAAGCTTTTTCTTGAAGATAAACGGTATTCTTATTCCTACCTTTGTTCCTGATTCTAATTCTGATTTCTTGTTTCCCTAATAAATATAATATATAGAAAATGCAACTAAACGCCTTTACATACCTTATAAAAGGGAAGCAAAACTTAAAAAAGATAACGTGTTAAAGGCACGACGTGATAAACGGAAATGCTTCAAGTATGCTCAACTTACGCTGCGCATAGAACTAAAATTGAATGTCTAGAATATATACAGAGACGTTCGTAATTATGTAGACTGAAGAGAAAATATTGCGATATAAAAATTTAATTATTAAACGAGAAAAGAAATGCTTAAAAATGCTAAGGTAATGTGAATATACTTTTCAATAATAACACAAAGTTCTAAATTTAAATTAAGGTAACGACAGACAAGAATTGGCCCGTTACAAGTTGGACTGCACTCGTAATATTCATTTTCACGTTCTCCTTGGAAAGTTGTTCAAGAATGTGATTTATACAATGTTAAAGAAATCCGGTTATGATTATGATAAACCGCATTGTAAGTCCCATTTAATCATTTAATTAAAAGGACTTTTGTGATGTTGGTCGAGTAAAATTATTATCTACCACTATTAATTTGTGTAACAGGTGTCAATTTTAGTTCACATCTAGTTCATAATTGGACGTTGCCTGTATTTATTTAATAACTAACATAGTTTGTACAGGGTGTGAGGTTTCGTGCAAATACAAAAATAACATTTCCCATAATCAACTTGTTTTTGTTTATGGATTAGTGGTACTGGATTAATGTGGCGATAGATGATAAGGTAAAGTCTAGCAAATTCCATCTATGCTTTGAATTTTTAACGAAGGGGGAGAGCTATGTTTCATTACGTGTCTCTTTGGTAGTTCAAACTTAGACCGGTTACTATCTACGTGTATATATTAACAAAATACAGCTGTAGTTCTATATCCTTTAATAAAGTTAATTGTGTCGTATTATGTTGTTTAATTGAAAACTATTTGGACACCTAAGCAAAGATAGGAACATCCTCAGGCATGGAATCAGTTGTTAGCTTGGGTGCATCACCACCTGTTTGTAAAAAATTCCATGACGATTAATATTGCACAATTTTGGATGTTTGAGGATGAGATTATTAGAAAGGTGACTATTGAACGCTAATTGGAGGTCTAGAACGACTCGAATAGTTACTAATACTCTTAATTCTAGTCAATAGCCGATGGTTGAAGATTTATTGGGTTGCCTTTACACCAGTTGTAGTTATGAAATGTATTTTAGAATCTAGTAGGTTCTCTTCTCTCTAAATGTGGATTGTATTACATTATCATGGGAAGAGTGATTATTTCACATAATATAAATTAATATCAATGATAATTTCAAAGTTAACATTACACCACAATCTTGTTATTCAATGTAGAGAGGTCTCTTGATTTCATTTTTGATGTATTTTATTTTGACATTTTTTTTTAAAACCTTAATCCTAGTTTTGAAAGCTTTCAGAGAACAAATATTTGCCATTTGTTTTTCATTCATTTAAACGCCTACCGCGCTGTATACAGCAAAACTTGTTAAAATAATATTAAAACTTAAAATAACAATAAAACGGTTAAAGTTAGGTGTAGGGAATATAATGGATGTTTGATAGATGTTTCGAGCACAACGGCGTAGCAATGCAGGGTAGTAGTAGTTAAGGACCGGTTCTGAACCAATTCAAGGTCACTCGCCCTCTGGTGGTGAGAAATGTAAGCTTTTGGATCTCTTCAAGGTCAAACCTTTGGCGGGAAATTTAAATTTTTGGAGCTCGCTAAAAATAGAGATTTCAATGTCACCGTCCTCATCATATTACGAGGTCACTCTGCGATTAAACGTTTTGGCAGAAAATTTGTATGTCAAAGTCAAAAACTAAAAATAGAAATTGCAATGTCATCATCATATTACAATTCTTAGAAGCCTAAAAATACAGTGGTCAAGGTTAAATATTATTGACCTGTGGGAGTATCGTATGATATTTCGTAGAAGTATAAAAATAGAGTAAGTTCATGGAAAAAAGACATTTTTGCTTAGGTTAGCGGTTTTGAATGATGCGGATTTATAATAAAAGGCTTCCTTGGGTGCGCACGATTAAGTATTAGCATAAATGACGAACATGATGGTATGCAAGATAAGAAGCGCAAGGAAGGAACATGTATTAACTATTGTTGAGCGAAAGAAGAGGTTGGAGGTGTAGATACGAAAAATTAAAGATTTAAACGTAGATTTGGGGGTGTATGAAATAAATAGAGGAATGAGGCAGCTTCGAGTTTCAAAATAAAAAAACATTTAAACATATTTGGTATTAATATATTGTAGTGTTTAAATGAGCTATTGTATTTATATGTAATAAATAATATAAATTGTGACGTTAGGAAAAGCTTTTAATTTTAAAATGCACCATACATAAGGTGAACCCTGAAATGTTATGCAACTAACAGTATTCTCGTGATATTTTGCATAAATTTATATTCACATTTTAATACTGTACAAAATCAATAAATTTTTAAAATAAATACTGATGTAAAATAAACATCCTTTAAATAGAAGAATGAGAGTTTGGAAATAAAAAAAACTTTTAAACATATTTGGTATTAATATGTTGTAGTGTTTGAATGAGTTATTGTATTTATATGTAATGAACAATAAAAATTGTGACGTTAGGAAAAGCTTTTAATTTTAAAATGCACCATACATAAACTAGCATAATAATGAAGTTTTAACCCTAAAATGTTATGCAACTAACAATACTCTCGTGATATTTTGCATAAACTTATATTCACATTTATATTAAAAATTTAAGACTATAAAATCAATAAAGTTTTAAGATGAGTACTGATGTTTATTTCGGAAATACTTGTAATATGTTGTTCATCTAAAAAATTCTAACGTTTTTTTAATTAAAGAAAGCCTTCCTTAACTGTGAAATATTACAGATCACTATTTGATATAAAACGTATATTTTTAATATTTTCCAAATTAATTAAGTATCAATAGGAGATGTGATATAGTATAATAAATGTTTAAACATATTTGTAAAGTATTTGTAATATGTTTTTTTCTAAAATATATTCTAACGATTTTTTATGAAGTCAAGTAATACTAACTCTCACAATGCATCTTTGGACATTTTACATTTATATATGCAATTACAACCCATTTTAAATGGATTGTACTCGTAATGAGTAAAAAGCATGCAATTGCAAAATGCATTACCCATATAGTATTCTCAGTATGATTTGTAATATTATATTGAACTTGAAATACAAGTATTGTACTAGAGTGGAATGGATAATTGCAATTATTGTTATGTAAACGATAGACGTATACTTAAACTATGAAAGTGATGCGTGTTTGAAGGTGTGTGATGTAAGTAAAGATATATGTGCATATCTATGGAAAGAGATAAAAGACGACTCGATGTAGGGTGTAGGAGGGGATGTGGGGGAGGGTGAAAATAAAGTCCTACAAGAGATGCGCTCCTCAAAATTTAAAATTTGCAATTCTAGGAAAGAAAATTTTTTTTTCAACACAGTTGTGTTTTTAAGTAGCAATTTATCAATTTCACGTATAAATTTATGTAAATATGAAAAAATGACCCTCAAATTTACCAATTCCATTTTGAAACAACAAAGAGCACTTAAAACACAACCTTTTGTACTTACGTAAGCTCAGAAGAAACATATGCATTAAATTTATCTATTTCATGTATAAATGTATCGAAATGCTCTTTAAATTAACCAATTCAATTTTGAAACAACAAACAGCACCTAAAACATGACTTGTTTTTTAATTTAGTTTGATTTGGACTCCAAATTTACAATTTTTGATGCAGCTTGGATATTACGATTTGTATTAAGTGAAAATCAAAATAGTGCGAGGGAACCCATAAACCGTTTGGTACTTTCTGCTAATTATCAAGCTGCGGGTGATATTAATACAAAAAACAATACAGTTTATCATTTCACGTAGATTAAAAATATGTCGGCTCTTTTTTCTAAACAACTATTGAATATGGAGCACAAGAAATTCATTTGTTATCGATGTTTGAACCATTTTTCTTCATATCACGTTCTACAAAAACACATCGCTCACTGTCATCAACTTAATCGATGCTCTTTCAAGCTACCCACTGAAGCAGAAAAGTTTCCGCAGTTCAAAAATGTCACATTCCAGGAAAAGGTGCCGTTTGTAATTTATGCAGATTTGGAAAGTATTTTGGAATAGTGTACAAATTTAACGGACATCGATAATAATGCGATATTTTGGTCTAAACATACAACCTTCAGCATTGCTTACTACTTGAAGTGTTCATAAAATGATTCTTTATCACGATTTAGACTTTATAGAAGAAACGATTGCATTCAATGGTTTGTTAAGGAGCTCCAAAGTATTGCACATTGGACTTCTGAAATAATTAATAAAATAATTCCTATAAGACTTTAACTCCCAATCAGGTTGAGGACTTTGAAAACACCACGATATGCCACATTTGTGGAAAACCATTTACTGATTATGATATAAAAGTTAAGGATCATAACCATTTTGCTGGTGCATTTCAGGGAGCATCACATCAGAATTGTAACCTAAACTATAAAGACTCCCACATTCTGCCAGTCGTGTTTCATAATTTGTCAGGTTATGATAGCCATTTGCTCATCAGAGAATTGGCTACTATTCCCGGTGATATTTCACTGCTACCCATAAACCAAGAAAGATATGTTTCTTTCACAAAGGTAATACAAGGCACTAAAATTAGGTTTACATTTATTGACTCTTTCAGATTTATGAGTAGTAGTATTGAAAAGTTGTCGGACTATATGGAAAATAGGAAAAAAATGATTACCCATGCTAATTGTAACAATGCCGAAGAATTTTCCCTACTAGTTCGCAAAGGTGTGTTTCCTTATCAATATCTCGATACTTGGGATAAATTAGGCGAGACCAGACTCCCTCCCAAGGAAGCGTTTTTCAGTCATCTCACTAACGAGGGCATCAATGATGCGAGTTTTGCACATGCAAAAATGTTTGGAACAGATTTAATATTAAATCCTTAGGGGATTACTCGGATTTGTATCTAAAAACGGACGTTCTACTGTTAGCACACATTTTCGAAAACTTTCGACAAACTTGTTTAAGTACTTACACACCTGATCCTCTGCACTATTATACAGCCTCCGGTTTGGCATTCGATGCTATGCTTAAACTTATACAAGTACAGTTAGAACTATTGACAGACATTGATATGCTAATGTTTATTGAGAGAGGAATTAGAGGTGGTGTGGCTCAATGTTCTAATCGATATGCTAGAGCTAACAATAATTACATGGGGGAAAATTTTATCCCACTTCCTAAAGTGTGTATTTAATGTACTACGACGTAAATAATTTATATGGAGCCACCATGTCAGAATTTCTACCATTTGGTGATTTTTCTTATGTTGATAATTTTGAAACTTTAGATTTAATAAACCATCCCGATGATTCGGAAGTTGGCTATATAGTGTGATTTAGACTATCCCATAGAATTACATGAGAGTCACAGTGATCTACTATTGGCACCCGAACATATGCTACCACCCGTATTTCATTCCAAAATGAAAAAATTATTGCTTGCATTGTATCCTAAACATGATTATGTACTTCATTACAGAAATTTGAAAGTACATTTAAAATGTGGATTAAAGTTGGCAAAAGTATACCGTAAATTACTTTTTAAACAGTTCCCGTGGTTAAAGAATATATCGATTTAAATACCACCATGCGCCAGAAATCTCAAAATGAATTTGATAGGAATTTTTATAAATTAATGTTTAATGGCGTTTTTGGGAATCTGATGGAAAATGTACGTAAACATAAGGATATACGTTTAGTAACGAAATGGTAGGGTCGCTATGGTGCTCGTGATTACATAGCAAAACCAAATTTTCATAGTTGCACAATATTTGATAATGATATGCTTATCATTCGAATGAATAAGCTAGAAGTATATTTCAATAAACCTATATATGCAGGATTCAGTGTTTTAGGCCTTTCAAAAACTTTTTTATACAATTTTCATTACGGTTACACGCTACCCAAGTTTTATAATAATGCTAAGCTCCTGTACATGGATACGGATAGCCTCATATACGCCTTTTCAGTTCCCGATATCTATGAATGCAATAAAGAGACCATTTATAAATTCGATACATCTGATTATAGCCCCAACAATATCTCTGGAATTCCATTAATAAATAAAAAAGTCCCTGGCTTAATGAAAGATGAAAATCGTGGCGCTATTATGTTGGAATTTGTAGGACTTTGTGCAAAAATGTATGCTTACATGGTTGATGAAAAAGTTGTAAAAAAATTGGTTCTACCCGCGCAGGCGTCAGATTACGATAAATGATTATAAACATGTTTTGTTTGATGGTGACGTAATAAGGCGTTGTCAGCATCTGATAAGATCAAATAAACATGATGTGTTTACAATCAAACAGAATAAATTAGTACTTTATCCTTGTGATGATAAACGATTAGTAAATTTCAATTTCACTGATATTAGACCTTGGGGATTTAACTTTACGTAGCATTTTATTCGTCTTCTGTTTCAGAAAACAATTTTATCATTATGAACAGTGTTGAAGACAAATGGCAGGAAGAGCTATGGTACAGTAGTGATAAAATCTACAGAAAATACCTGAAGCGTTCTTTGATGGGGAAGTCCTCCCCCAAAGCTATTTATTTGTACTGAATTCATTACACTATATTGTTATTCCTGATGAGTGTTTTTACTGGTGTGCTATAAACTCAAAGTGTGCAAATGAAGTTATTAATACATTATTTGATAAAAAAATTAAATTAGACGATACAATTCATTAACTTTTGATAAAGTAGAAATGATATTAAACGATATGAATGTACTTGGTGACATACCGCTTAAAATGTATCTATACAATTTATTATGGGTTCATGATTTAACAGATGTTAAAGCTACCTTAGAAAATATTGCTTACAAAGACACTTTATTTATTATAACTGAATGTATTGAGAAAGCGGCATATTATGCTAACTACAAGTGCCTAGATATTTTGATTGAAATATTATTAGAACAAAATATCAACTATAAGTTTCAACCGTGGGACAACGATGAGAATCACGAAATTCATTACTGGACATTATCAATAAAGGTGAAACAAATTCAAATTCCTGCTTGAGATGGAGGTGTGGGACAGATTCGGGGATATGGTCATCCAGTAATTTAAGTGATTATAGACTTTATAAGATAATGAAATTTTAAAAATAAATGTAATATTTATATTTAAAAAATAAAATACTATTATTTTTTTGTGCGTTTTATTTCATCTAAGAGCTACATCCTTTTATACAAGCTATATAACTAATATAAGTAATTTATTTCACAAATTACAGGTTAAATGTTATAAAATAATATCATCCTTATTGATCCATGATCTTTTATCCACTAGTTTTCTACTAGATACACCTCAGGATACTTTGTTTTTTGTAATTCATGTTCATAAAACCCTCCCAGTACAGGCTTTCCCTTCATGTCTTCCAGCATGTACCTAGAGGGGTTAGTAACGCGGACTTTCACAATCTTAAATAGTTCACTAGACCTATTGGGTGTGTATCCTTTGGCGAAAATACTTTTAAATTTACTGATTCGTACTATGTCACCAACAGAATATCGATTCCTATCGAATATTTTTATGTGAGTGTAAGCCTCTAGCTTTGTATGATTACCGACATCTTTGGACTTCATTCCGATGGTTCTATGCTTACGATTGTTATAATACATGGTTATGATATCACTTGTATCAATCTATTTGTATTTACCTTGTAGGCTGAATGACTTATATAGAGCACCCTTAATGGTTCTGATAACACGTTCCTCAATTACAGCCTTCTTTGTGCTATAGGTGGAGTAATGATTCACTCCATAACGCTGCATTAGTTTAGTAAAATGCTCATTGTAGGATTTTTTTCCTGTATCTGTCTTCAAATTGGTAGGTTTCGGTCCTTTTTTGAAGATTGTTTGCATGGCCTTGGTAACATCTTGACCTGTTTTCGTTTTTAATCCTGTAGGTCATAAGTATTTCGAAAAACAGTCAATAACCACTAATATATACTTATAGCCCTTATTTTGTTTGGCATATGTGTTAAATTCAGCCAAATCTGCTTGCCAAAGGTCATCAAAACCTCTAATTACTGTGCGCCTTCGTTTAAATTTTTTTCGTGCAGGTTTATGCAATTCGTTGACGAGTTGTAATTTGGACATGGTACTAATTTATCCACAATTTCTTTAAGTCGATATAGTTTTTGCTCCAACACTAGATAACCGTTAGAGTTTCCTTTAAAGGCTTTCTGAACTGCTTGTAGACAAAAATCAAGATATCCTTTACTTATAGCATCACCATCTTCTTCCGGGTACGACAATTGTGTCAAACGGTTTCTATCCAAATTGAATCTTGTTGATAAATAGTATTTCTTAGTGATGGCATCTTGAGGATCTATGGGGCTGGCAACACTGCAGAGTCTTCTATTGTCGATATCAAATTGATTATCATCAATCAGTTTAAACTGAGGGGTTAATTACTGAAATGATACTGGACTTGTAAACGTCCAAATTTGTCAAGGGTCATTTTAGTTATATGTCCACATCAATGCATTCTCATTTACACTGTTTAAAAACGGCTGTTTGGTTTTTCAATGTACCCATCCTCATACAGTTCTTCTACAATTGATATTATGTCATTCACGACACCTGTATTCCCTGCCAATTTTTCTGCCCACATCGTGGGTGCTGATGATAGCAAGGGTTTGATTATTTGCGTATACTTTTTGCGGCGACTCCCTCGAATTTGCCCACTTACGTCATAGTCTGGCCTTACAACATTAGTAGCTTCTGAAATACTTCTATAATCTTTTCTATCTTTTGAATTTACTAGATTTAAATTTGGTTCATTCGTAATAAGCAGATGATATAAACCTGGAGTCCCTTTAAACGTGACAAATTTAATAATCATATCGTTTCCTTTAATTGTAACAGGAGTAATACCAATTGTCCATTTGTTAGTTTTGGTATCATAGTGGACTCCATAAGTATGATCAATAACACCTTCAGGATCCCTCATAATACGTTCAACGTATATACGAGGTAATTCATGATACTGCTCGAGAAATTCTGAGCTAGTGGGCTAGTAGCACCCTTTCTAGAATCACCTAATGGAGTGAAGCCTGGAGTCCGTTGAACTTGAACGGACTAGTGGGGGTAGTAGCGTGCTTTCTCGAAAATATAAATAGGGGTAGCTTTTGGGTTTAACGCCAATGGGTTCCTTTTTAGGTGTTTTTTTATCTGGATTGATTTTACCTACTATTTCAGTTAGAGGTTCTATTAGGGGTTTATAAGTACTTTCAAATGTTCTTTCATTATCAGTGCGAGCAGTTTTATTACTCTTGTACTTCTGCTGAATTGCTTTACGAGCCTGAATAATTTTTTTCTTTAACATCATTTCCTTATTATCCGTTGTAGTAAAGCGGGTTTTCTGAACAGATACCGGTTTACCTTGATCAGGTAGCTGTGTACACAAACAGATAGCTGTTAATACCTAAACATATCAGTACCTACTAAACTACTGTTAAGGTATTATATATTCATCAAATCTTTTCCTATAGCGACCATTATTAACTTCAGCATCCTTGTTTATGACCATGAAACCAAACGGATCTACCCAGAATTTTGAACACGTGTCCGCGAATTAATTCCATGTTTATGGTGGGACTTATATGATCCTCATACACAAGTTTTAGGTTTAATTCATCTTACTCAAATAATATAATTAGATTCGCATTGCTTTGGAATTTTACTGTAAGTTTGACCCAAATAGAAACAGTCAATATCGTTATGCCTACCCATAGAAAAATATGCCCTTACGTTATTTTGCTTTTCACAAGCGATATGATCGAAGATAAAAATAGAATTTGGTTTTGCACAATTAAGCCCAATCACATCTTGATTATTACTGAAGGTAAAGTAACCTACATCCGTCATTGGAAGTAAGATTTCCTGTAAAAATTTCTACTTGTTTTGATTCAATGACTTAGAGTATACGTATACATGTTTAAGTTTCAAGCCATTTTTCTCGGTAATCAGACTGATCATTGCGTTTGTTTTACCACAATTGGAGAGGCCACATATAATACCACGTATACTATTAGGAAGTAAATCACTATGTTTCGAAATAATAGACTTTTCATAAAAATAAAAAAAAATAAAATTAAGGGTTTTTTGTTTTTGAGCAACTACTTTTATCGTTAGTGGATGAAATAAAACTAAACGCATAATTACAACATTTTTATTTATATACTAGGCTATATTACAGTAACTATAACTTTTTCACTTCCCCAGTGAGTGGGCTGTACTGCACAATAGTGTCAAGGAGAATAAGGCCATAGACAACAATTTCATTATCGAAAGGTGTTAGAGATTCCATTTCCAATTTGATGTCTACTGTTGAGTTTTTCAAGGATTCATTTTGTTTAGAGCAGTCCATTAAAAATACTGGACATGATTTGAATTTGGAATAGTTGAATAATGCATCTTTAACATCTTCACCATAGTAATCACATCGAAATTTCAAAAAATTGTGACAGGCAGGTATGTATTGGTTAGCACTGAAGTTCAAATGCATTGCTTCATATGTATAATACTCAGAATTCAGATGTACTTTAAGATTTATGATGTTAATGTGATCAAAATTTCCGGCCCTTGCTGGCTTTGTGTGCCTTTTACCTTATTGGAATGCCACAATTATCCAACGTGGTTTTTCCAGCTGCGTTGATGTTTTTATTGGCCATATGTATGAGGTTGCCTGTTTTAAAGAAGCTTATTCATATAACTCCCATTGACGAAATGGAACAGTAATAATAGAATTTTTATTTCTTCCTTGAAACAAGTTAAGTTTCGCAGCATCACTAAGTGTTAAGTGTGGTACTTTCCATTGAATTTTATTTAAGGTTAAGTTCACCGTAGTAACAGTTTGTATCGCTTCTAGATCGAATTAAAACTAACTCTTGGCGCATATTCACGATTACCTGATGATAATTCTCCATTATTCCAAATATGTGGATTAATGGTATGCATACTGTAAAAGATTTTTCTCCATTTTGCTCATCGAATTCTACTTGTAATGGTTCTTTATTCTTTGGTTACCATCCCAAATGGCTTAGTGCTTTGATATCGCTTGCCGTATAAGAAATATATCCCTTAAACGTAGATGTTATACCTGGATTTCTGCAAACATCCACTCTCTTACCACCTAACTCAACGAATTTATTCGAAAAGAAAGTTCGGGAAATTGTTGGTTAAACTGCATGCTTTTCGTTCATCTTCTTTTTTGAGCTCAAGTTTACCTTCGATGTACAGAAAACTATCATAAGTAGCGGTAGTTAGATCTTGACTTTCAATTAAGATGCGTATTTCTTCGGAAGGTCCATATTTAGAAGATCCATATGGAAGATAAGTGTGAATATCTGATTTAGTTATAACGATTCTTCCATTGTGGTTGAGAGCTTTTAAACCAATTGACGTTAAAAATTATTTCTCTGCAAATGTTAACCGCAATGAAGGTTAATGACTAATTTATGACTTACTGTAGGGATGATGTGTTTTATATGAATTTTTGAAAGATGGAATTGGTCCTGGATTAATTCTCAGACCCATGTTCTTTTAGTTCTAAGCGTACTGTGAATGGTTCACTTTCACCAAAGTCTATTAATTCACCCTTTTCATTAGTCAAATTAATTGTTATATTACTAATAATGTCAGTGTTTACTTCTAAATATTGAGTATTGCTTGGAGTTTTATCTAGACGATAACCTGGTGGAACTGAAACATCAATCTCATATAATACTTTAGCAGGTTTCCCGTTTCGATAAGATCCCTTTATAATGTTGCACTCTATATGTAGATTAGTGTGTTTAAGTATTTGGATATCTAACGCAGATGCATGTAAAATATTTGGATCTAATATATTAGACTCAAACCCTAGAATGCGCCTAATGCAATTTTCTTTAGTAAAATCGATCTCAAATGAACTATTTATCTCACATTTAAGTGTATTGTTGTTTGCTCTAATGATAAACCTTTCTGTGGGTATTTTAGATAATCGCTAATTTCATCTAACTCATATGCACCGTGTGGAATATTAATCACTTGTAAACGGGATGGATTTGTTCTAAAATAAAATCTATCGTTGCCTTCTTCCCCAAATCTAGCTCTATCGGTGGGTAGAAGTTGTAGCTAGCTGTGTTACCAACACCTTCTAAACTGAATGTTATTGACATAACTGAGAAAATTTGATGTTATGCTGATTATTTATATAAAAATTGTAGGCATAGGTGTCCGCAAATAATTGTATTAAACACCCCCGATAGTAGTTAATCACTTCGATTGGTGGTCGAAGATTACCGAAACTATCGTAATACCATATCTTTTTACCACGCTTTTTGTAGCAAACCGGATGTGTACCTGGTCCTCTTTGACTATCTAAATTAATAATTCCAAATTCATATTTCCGTGGTAATTTAGGCATGCTATCTCTCATAAAAATGTCCCTAAAGTAGGGTGCATTTTTGGTGTATTTCTTTAAATCAATATCCGTTAACGGTCTTTCGGGTAATCTATTCAGTTTTTTGGAAACGGTTTTAAGTATAATGCACCACCACAAGATTTGTTTGGTTTTAGATGCAGTGGTCCGCCTTTCTTAATCACGGAGCCTATAGCAATCGATTCTATCTTGCGATTATGGCGCGATGGCTCTTCTTGCAATTTTTAGCATTTTTAGCATCATTGACTGCTTTAGCAATTCCAGATGCACCGCCAGCTAAAGCACCAATTGCTGATAATCCTGCGAATAACGGAATAAGAAATGGTAAAAACCTTCCTTGTTAAGTAGGGGAATTACTCTAGGAACTTTAATGTCCTCCTAAACTTTTTACCACACGTATTTCCGTTGAAAGCGCTGACTTTATTGTGTCTGTGAAATTTTCGTTAGGTTTAATTGTTTTAGCTATTGTTTTACGTAAATGCAATAAATTTCCGCCATTGCATTTTTTCTTCTTCAGATTAGATCGACGTTTACACCCCATTCCTAATTTTCTCTT
The DNA here is from genome assembly GCA_036346205.1 of Vesta saturnalis. Classification (NCBI taxonomy): domain Eukaryota; kingdom Metazoa; phylum Arthropoda; class Insecta; order Coleoptera; family Lampyridae; genus Vesta; species Vesta saturnalis. The sequence continues at coordinate 2,962,064 of JARFJB010001033.1, read as the reverse complement.
TGCTTTCATGGCGGTACTGACTGCTAAAGCTGCAGTTCGTTCACCTAATGTTGCGTCTGATGATTTAAAGCGCTCCCAAGCTTTTTTTGTAAAATTTTATCCGCTTTATGTCTACTATCTAAATCTCTGTAATCTCTGTAACTGATATCGTGAAGTTTGCACTGAGCATCTAATTGATTAATACCAGGGGTCACCGCGTGCGAGTCGTTTTTCTAACTTTGTACCAGGGCCGCAATACTGGTAACCAGGTAAATGCAATTCAAACGGAAGTTTATTGATTAGAGCATTCACTAAACCACCACTACCTGCACTCTTTCGCTTCTTAACTAACGTTGTTTACCTACCTAGATGGATAGAACGGGGTATTTATACCTAAATTGAGAAAAACAAATCATAGTTATTTCTTTATTCAATAAATGCTATACATTAGATAATCAGGACGATAATACAATATTTCCATTAAACATACAGTGTTATGTGATTGAATATTATACTTAGCATTTATATCATCAATGTCATCATCACCACCACGGAATTCTGTCTCTCGAAAACGTCGGTAGTCAACAACTTGTTGTATGAACTTTTCATAAAAATACACCAGATTGTAAGATTCAAGAAATTCCAATCTATAGCTTATTATTCTATACTATGTGAATTGAATGTGCAAGAACAGCAGTTGTAGTTTTCTATCATAACAATTTTCAAAATTCTGTCATATCCTTTAATCAATTCCCAATTGTAATAAATACCAAGATTGCTAGATAGAGATTCATAATGTTGATCTTAGATTATATCTTCTTCTATGTTTACATTTGACCAGTCAATTTTCTTTTCAATTTCTTGGGATCGGAAAAATTGTAATTCTACATATGAATGCCGTCTTAGAAACTCATTCCATTCCTTGATATCCAACACTACATTATCGCTTTTATCACAGTTAGGACATCCCATACGCACTACTGGTGCAAGCTTGAGGTGTGTACTGTATCCAAATTCCATATGTTTTGCATGATGAGTATCATTCGATAGTTTATAATAAATACAATCGATTAAGTATTCATCAGCTGCTTGTTTATACACTTAGATAAATCATATGGCTGCCCGTCAGTGACCACCATCACTATTTTGACAGCACCAACAACACAAGGTAAAATTGTTATTCATATTGTTACTGCAACTATGTGGGGTATCCATGTATAACGGTGAACTTCTGAGTTTGGGTCGTTCCAGAAATGATGTTATTACTGCCTGCATTATAACGACTGTACTTGCTTGCAATTGCACTAGGACTAAACGCTGTTTACGAAATAATTTTAGTTAAATCATGTGAGTGGGGTTGTGGTACTACTATTAAAAACAAAATGTTATGTTTGTTGTATTCCCGACTGCGTCCACACTACTCATGAAGACATTTCTCCTGTTTAGCTGCGTTTTAAACCCTTCCATTCGATTTTCTTCTTTCAAATACTAATAAAAACGTTGAGGTAAAATACATTTAAAATCATTCGTTTCCATCACTATACGTTCACCATACGTAGTATTAACTACTGCCACAGTAATCACTTTATACCTTTTTGATATCTCGAGGTCACATGCACTTTTAAAAAGTTTGCAATGGGTGCTTTGGTTTGACCGGCTAATTCCATGTTTAACAATTACAAGTTGCTAACTGACTGATCTCAACACACCTCGCTGTGGTAAATATCACAAAAATGTGTCCTTGATTTAAGTACCTATGACATGTTTGAACTTGTTAAATACACACCTACTTTTAGTTTAGAAAATTATTTCACCTTGCCTCAATTTAGTCAATATAAGCACCATTTGACCTTAGTCCACTTTTTAGCATAGACAACAACCCGCATTCTTCTTCTTTCCATGAATTGATTCTATTTTTATACTTCTAAGAAATGTCATACGATACCCCCACAGGTCAATAACCTTTGTCCTTGACGACTCTATTTTTAGACTTCTAAGAATTGTAATATGATGATGACATTTCTATTTTTAGCTTTTGACCTTGACATACAAATTTCCCGCCAAAACGTTTGACCGCAGAGTGACCTTGTAATATGATGAGGATGGTGACATTGAAATTTCTATTTTTAGCGAGCTCCAAAAATTTAAATTTACCGCCAAAGGTTTGACCTTGAAGAGATCCAAAAGCTTACATTTCTCACCACCAGAGGACGAGTGACCTTGAATTGGTCCAGAACCGGCCCTTAACTACTACTCAGGGTATTTCATTTAAAATAAAAGAGTTTGATTGCGTTGAATGAAACGCCCTGTATACTCAAAAATATTTTTACGTGATAGAAAATTTTGACTATGAACAACTTTTATATAAACAATTTTTATTTATTTTCAATATCCGAGCCATTATCGATCACACCCTGAATAGGCAACTAGCATACGCTCTCACACAGACAAGCTGCATAACTGACATCCAATATATTTCAATTAATTGTTTTCGTAATAAATTTTTTTCTAAAACTTCAAAAGTGCGGTACAATTTAATAATGATTTTTTAATTTAATAATGAGTTGATGTCCTTTTAATGAAATCGTTTGAGCTATTAAATATATTAAATAAAAAATAGAACAAAAGAGAAGATGAAATTGCACCCCATGACAGACTTGTCGCTTCACTGTTAATATGCTACAATATGCAGGAAAAACATTTTTTATCGTATATAGGGATCTATCTTGAGTGTAACGTGTCAAGATGGCTACAAATTTGTGAATGTCATAACCAAATGATATACAAATTTTGAAGTTTATACGATAAAACAGAAAATAAAATGTTACTTTATTCAAAAGTAACTGTAATAGAAAAAAATTTAAATAATGATTTGATACGTCAGTTCAGCTCTAGTTAGAAATTAACATCTGTAACCGTATTTTACAGTCACATACTTCAACCTAAAAGTTTTAGGTGAACCCAACCTGCGGAAATACTCCTAAAAAATACCGTCGACCTAAAAGTTTTCAATAGCATGCTATAAAGTATACAAAAAGGACATTATAGTGCAGAAGTTGAATTTAAACTACCGAACATATGTTTAGATAACAGCTGTTGGTTTCCCTGTTCAGTTTAGGCAGTAATAAAAATCAAGGTCTCGTTTAAAAGAAATTCTGGTTAAAGTTAACGATGTTCTTTAGATTTGAGTCACAAAGCGTCCTACTAAGAATTTTTGTGATCCGTAAAAACCTTTCAACATTTACAAAGCTAAGTAGAAAGCAGTTTTGCGGTTGAAGTTTGTAAATGATTCCAATTTAAGCTTTTTAGAGTAGCTTTTGTTGTACGCATATATTTTGTACAGCCCAACCAAATGGTATTATTTCGTTGAAAATTAATATGGATAAATTTGACAACCTTTGTTTAACACAAATAACCTCTGCTTAATCGTCGGTAATAAATTTTGTATCAAATAAACCGTTCAAGCGTTTAAGTGAAAGTTTGTAGAAGGACATTTTAATGAATATTGATGTTGTCCTGTCTAGACGATTCTGTAATATATTTTATTTTGCATATAACAGATATTTATTAAGTCAACGATCCCGAAAGTTATCATCAATTTATCTTATAGTTTGATACCTATATGGTGATATATTAACTGAGACGTATGTAGAATGATTTCATGAATACACAGATTCACGTAGATCCTTAATCTTTCTGTCATAAAACTAATTTTGAATAATGTGGGTATTGTATAATAAATTACCGTAATTTGTCTTGTCACATACACTAAGATGTATTCATTTAAATAATTTAAAATCTGTACATCACCTAAAAATTATAACTGATTCAGTTATTATTGATTAATTACTTACTCTAAAACGTCTTCATACGAATCATGAAATCCTCTTATTCTTAAACAAACCATTTCACAAAAAAGAGCGACTTGTAATCCATACACTAAACAACCACCGGAGAGTGCAAGTAAAACTGTATATATTTTTTTCGTGTCTTACTTATGAAGAACACAATATCAACAACTACGCCATAATACGTTTCCTTACTTTACACACCAAGACGACATTACAAGGTGTAAAGCTTGGAATGTTACAGTGATTTTCAATAAAATCATTTATTTGATTATATTTTGTGTGCAATGTTGATTATACTAATATCCACTTTTTACTCCAAAACGATTAACATTTGTTTTTTATCTTTACAAACATTGTCTATGATAAAATTTTCCATGAATTAAGAAACAACCACTAGCCTTCCAAAAGATTTATAGTGCGGTTTTTAAGGGATCGGAGAAAAGTTACTGAATTTGGCATTCGAAACCGTTTTACTCCAATAACTAAACCTAATAAGGTTTACAAAATCTATTGAAATCACCACGACAGTATTTAGAGCATATCTAACTGGTGAGACTTCGACCTAATTCTCTGTTTAGTTTGATGTAACTTATATTATTACGGGTCAAATGTACATTAACACATTCGCCCGCACAGATGAAGTGCACGGTTCTGAACTAACTCAATGGGATGGGGCGTAGTCCTTACTTGCAAACACATAATTACTAGACCACTAGTTGTTGCTTAACAAAGCATCAAAATCGGATAACACTCAAGCAAAGTATTCTGCGAAAGAATCCGTATATATCGTTCAACACAAACTAATAAATATACGATTGATTCATATCTAGTTTCGGAGTTTTTTATTGTTGATGAATCATTGCGGTTACTATGTCGGTACAATACGAGGTTGTTGAAGTTTAACTATAGAATACTTAAAATAGGCGTTTCACATTCGTTCACATGACAAGTATGAAATGTGACAGTTATAAACAGAGTATGCTGACTGATACATCTACTACAAAAAGACCTATTTATGGAGAATGTGAAAGAAACAAAACTCTAAGTCAAAATACTTTTATGTGGAACGAAAGAACTGGTCCTTTCCGAAGCGGTAAAAATCAAGTTTCTTGCAGAAAGACCGCTCAGACAGATGACAATGTAGTAAATATTTTGCCCTAGCTCCAGGTCTCCATACTTCAATACGATTCCTTTGTACAAAAAGTAGGGATAGGTAGAAACTCAATACAAACAGTATTAACAAATGGTAAGTACCATCCGTATAAAATATATTTAACGCAAGGTTTAGTCCTTGTAAGGTCCAGTACAGCGGTTAAATTTTGTTGCCAAATTGTCGGTGCAAATTGCTGATGACACTTTCTTCCTAGAAAAAATATTATGGATCGATCAAAGTAGATTTCATAGCAATGGCATTTTTAGTCGCCATAATTGTCATTATTGGTCCACGAAAAATACAAAATCGGTAGAGAGACTAATTTATAGATAACATGGGTCAACAATATTTTGGTACAGTTTATTTAACGCTCGGTTAATTGGTTCCTATTTTTTATGAAGGAAGATTATCGGTACAAAAATACCTCGATCTTCTTCAAAATATTCGTCCAAAACTACTCGAAGATATTCCCTGAATGAGAGTCAAACAATGTGATGGTATCTTCTCACTTTTTAGGCAAGTTAGAGAGCATCTTGTTAACACATATCTTAGAAAATGCATTGGTCGGAATGGTGCACCTAATGTGATCATCTCGTTCTCCGGCTATTACACCTTTCTTGCTCTGGGCAAGATGATTTAAATGAATTGATTAAAATCACGATTAAAATCATGATTTTGATCAGCATAATTATTTTTAATAAAAATCATGATTAATTTAGTTTAGAAAAGGGGGTTCAAATTTGAACACTTAAAAATGTATTTGTTCATAAAAAAATAAAACTTCGATGCATTTTTATGTGGTAATATTTATTATTTATTATGATAATCGAAAAGAAATTCAACATTCAGCTTCTTTTTATAAAAACAAAACTATTAAAAAATGTTTTTAATACAAAAAGGAGAACTATATTTAAAAAAAAAAACTAAATATTGCTGAACGTTCTATAACCTAAGTGTTATAATGATTAAATAGAAATACTAGTATGAATTCATAGGTAGAAAACATCCTCTCGATATCACCAAAGGATACACATCCATACAAAACAGAAATTACTATAGGAAGCACGTGCTTAATTTCTGGTACATCTTGTTGGGATCTCCACCACTGTACTTCTGCTACATTTTTTATTATTTCATCCGAAAACATAGTTTTGTGAAAAGGGTTTGTTTTGGCTTCCAACTTAATTAGTAATGGTATAAACCTGTGTCTGGGAAACAATATCTAAAGCATCTTTCTCTTCTTCAGCCAGTGATGGATATTCTTTCTTTATATTTATTATAGGAACCAACACATACGCCAAAAAGTGAAAGGGAGTTAGCTTGAACATATATTTTATTAAATATTTGATACTAGCTTCTTTCTTCTACAAAACTATCAGTGTCAAAAATAGCCGTTAACTTTTTCCACGTGTAAACTGCTCGAGATAAAAATGCACATTTTTGTTGCATTACGTCAACTGCTATAGAAATTGGTTTTAGCAACTGTAGAAAATCTTCAGCCATCCTGTTAATATAGATTTCCGAAAATATTGTAAAAATCACTGGATCAACTTCTTCTGTATGCTCTTCACGTATTAATAACAATTTCGGCCATTCATTTACATAGATCTCAAGACAATCCGAAAGTGTATTCCATCGAATATCTTGAGGTAAGGCGAATTCCTTTCCCGCTTTTTCTTTATACCAAGCATTTGGCAATAGGTATTTCTGAAGTATTTCACAATGTGTACTATATGTTCGTTTACCTGAAATGCTTCTAAATCTTTGGAGAGCAAGCTAAGCAAGTGCGCCGAACATCCATATGCAATTGTAGGATAACTGAACGACTCGGAAATTTTTTTCTTCATACTGACCATGTTGGCCGCATTATCTGTTACAATATTGGTAACTTTACAGTTATATTTATTTTTACACTTATTTATTGAGTTAACAGCCAACTCAGTAAGAGTTGTATGGGGATGACCGGATGTATCTATGTTTTTCAAGAGAACTGTCTCCATCCTCTGATATAAGCCTGTATGGGGATGTCAGGATGTATCTATGCTTTCCAAGAGAACAGTTTCTATACTCTGCTGTCAAAACGACACAGATTATCGGCTCATGATGTACATAGGACCATCCATCTAAGGACTTGCAAACAGACTATCCAGAAAACTGCAATTTGTTGCGTAAATATCTTTGGTTCTTTGTCTTTCTTCTTATCTTGTGCAGTTCGCACAACAAAAGAACCCGAATGACCGTTCCTCGACTACTGTCACTTTCACCTACACTTTCCTTTTCACAGTTTTCGCTTCTCTGTTTCTTTTGCAACTGGATAATTTCATGCTGGCTAGCTCCAAGTTGTGACTGACAATCACCATGAAGAGTTTCAACATCAATGATATCAGTAGTTTTAGTTTCACAGATTTCTCAGCGACTTTTTAGTCTGTCCACTAGACCGTGCAATTATTTACTACACTTTTTACACACTGTTCTGCAGTCTAGTTTTCCAACCACTTTCTTTTTTACAAAATGTTGCCGATTACTAAATTCCTTGCTGCCCCGGCTTATCATGGCTCCAAATGTCTTGCTAGATTACACATAAAACCAATATTATTCATAACTATAATAAGCGTGTCATTTAGATACCTGAGCGTTTTCTGCCAGTTTTTACAAGTTTCAATAATTTCCCAAATTCGCAGAACAGCGTGAACAAAATTTTCACGTTAAGGCTTGTCGAGTTTTCCTTCCTATCTGTGCTATTCCTGCTGGCCGGGGTTGTAAAGTTTAATAAATAGATCAAATAAAAATTTGTGAGATTCTTAAATATCTGCTAATAAGAGTATGAAAAGCACAAAATCTACAAAAATCGTGACAATTAGTATAAAGGTATTTAGTTACGTAAGTGATAGTTTTTATTACAAATAAAAAAAAAATATAAATTTGTAAGGTGGGTATAGAAAAAGACTTTTGCTAAATAGCTAAATTAAATATAATATAACTATTTGAATCATCACAATTTCAAGAGTAGAGAATAAAACTATTCGGTTTAATACATCGGCACAATGAATGAATGCTGTTTGTTTACCTTATCTTGTTTGTTGCAGTTATAGTAGTTTTATATTGGGTTTAATACTCCCATTGTATGGCTTCAAAAATTGCTGACATTAAAAGGTTTTGACGGTTAAACGCGAAGTTACAACATTTTACCTATGCAAGGACGTTTAAACGTGTAACTGTAAACGTTTAATCGCTGCAACCCTACTGCCTGTAAATATCTGTTTGCTTAACAAAACAAAACATAAACAGTTAGAATTATTTGAAAATAATGTATTAATAAAAAAAAAATCTAAAAATCATGATTTTTTTTAAAAATTATCGATTTTTGATTTTCTTTTTAAATCATGATTGTTTATCAACCCTGTTTAAAGGATCTAGTTTATGTCACACCCACGACTGATTTAGATGATTTACAGGATAAAATTAGATAGACATATTGTACCTCTCAAAATAATTACAGCAGCATGTATAAGAAATCTTTTAAATAGGTTTTAACATTGAGCCAAAAATTATTTATTTTTGGTACTATTATTTTAAACAATACACCTTTCCATTAATAGCCCATGTTATCATTATTGCAAATTAGAATCATGACGATTATGGTATTGTTGAATTTATTTTTTAAAGGTTTTAGTAAAAAATATAATATTATAACGGTTGCCCTATTGAAAGAAAAGTAAATTAGGGTCAGGTGATTGGAAATGGGACAAAAACCTCAAGGCATTTTGTATTAGAGGCATCAGCACTGTTTATAGCTGCCAAATTTTATACTTGTTTGTCATGTTTTTCAGATATTGGACTGTCAAGACGTCATGACACCCTGTATAGTATATCAGAAGAATAATGTTTTGACTTTTTGAACATTGCTTTTAGCATATATATTTGGATAACCTCCAACTTTTGTGATTGCGTCTTATAAGTACCTACTGAAGCAACAGTTAGATGACTTGGGATATAATCTGCATGAGCGCCCCATTTCATGTAAGATTTTAGTAGTATCCTTAGATACATAATTATATTAATCACGCTAATAGACACCATATTGTTACCAAATTTGATAGAAAGGATTTTATACGAAGGCACGCACTTAGGTAAAGCGTACGAATCGCATTTTCTCAATATTTATTGTTAATTGTTTATTTTCTAGCCACTTATTGATATTGGCGAGATTTGTTTCAGTCACATTGTTTATATCTTACCAATACTTATCTTTATATAGGATAGCGTGAAGCTTACTATATGACAGGTACTTTATTTTAAAGAGATCGTTTAAGTATAAGTTGAACAACAATGACCCCAACACAGGTCCCTGGAAAACTCCGTACTCGTTTGTAATACGTTTGCTTTTAATTTTTTATTTTAATGTATTCTTTCATGTTGTACAGATAGAGTTTAGTAAGCAGAAAAGGTTTCTCCCAAAGCCAATGTTCTGCAAGGTATTTAGAAGACGGTTGTGAGTAGCACTATCGGACGCTTTTTTAAAATTTATGAAGACATCCAATGTATTCACACCGGCATCCATAGTTTTACTGTTATCATATGTAACATGTAACAGATAAAACATTATTATTACTTTATTTTCCTACAGTAAACTCTAATCGGCTTTTATATGCTATACATGTTTGCGAAGGAATTAGTACCTTTTTCAAGATCTTTTTCAAATATTTTACCAGGAATTGATATAAGACGGTAAATAATTGCATGTAGCCTATCTCCTCCTTTGAAGATCAGCATAACAATACTCGTTTTGTATATAACTGAACAATCGATTGTATTAAATATCAAATGTATTAAATATGTCTAGGATAAGGAAATATCATGAGAAATACGTTTTAGATCCACAAATCTTTTTTCATCTAACCCTAGACTTCATTCATTTTTGAAATTGTTGGTGATATTGACTACTCCCTGTTTCGTTACATTACTTATCGAACACATCAGCTATTAAAGTATGTGTGCGTGGGGGCGAGGGTATATGTATGTGTGTGTCTGTATGTGCGTGTGTGTGTTTGTGGGGGTGTTTGTTGTGTGTGTGGGGGGGGCGGGTTGTACGTGTGCGTGTGAATGAGTGTGCGTGAGAATGCGTGTGCGTGTGCGTGTGCGTATGCATGTACAAATAAGTTGCAAGTTTCAATATATGGGTGCAGTCTATGTATATAAAGGAAAACGTAACTGTGCATTACGGTTATTGTTGATGTTTACCGTTTGTGATGGATTCCTCAAGAAAAGACTTACGCGACACCAGGATTTTGCTTATTTAGAAACTCCGCGAGACGAACAATCCGAGAATAAGTACGGATCGTCAGCTATTTCGGATTGCGAAGAAGATAATATTGATTTTAGATTAGTGAATGGTGCCTCGGATAGTAATTCAGATAGCGACAATAATTCTACAAATACCAAGAATGATGTGACAGTGGTGACTTCTAACAACTGTGATAAGAAAGAAATCAGACTTCAATAACGGAAAAAGTAAAAAGAGGATCTTAGATTCATTCAGATAGGTCATACAAATCGAAGCATGGGTCTTTTGCCGCTAGTAAGCCTTCCGTACGACGAATCTACCAGAGGAACATTCTTCGAGAAAATCCTGGTCCGATTTTTTATGCCAAACAGAAAACGAATGTGGCAAATATATGGAGGTTGTTTATTAATAACCCTACGTTAAAACAGAAATTGAAACAAGAAGGGAATTAGGAAGTAAAGGCTATATGTTGTCCTTCGAGGAATCGGATGCTTTCATTGCTATTCTTTACGCGTTTGGTGCATACGATGCCAATAACTTAGAAGTGGATAGTCCATGATCTAGCAAGTAGGGTACTTCTTTCTTCAAAGAAACAATGTCTAGAAACAAATTTAAAGACATTATGCGTTTCCTTAGATTCAAAATGAAGTCTACACGAAAGTATCGGCTGGTTGACAAATTTGCGCTTGTTTCCGAGGTGTGGAATCAATTTATTTGTAATTCCGAAATTTCCTACGCGCCAGGAGAACATATTGCAGTGGTCGAGTAGCTTTTCCCAACCGAAGGTAGCTGCAGAAACTTGGAATGTATGGACAGTAAGCCCGACAAATTTGGTATCAAATTTAGGCTTGCTGTTGATTCTAAAGTAAAGTACCTTGTTAATGGTTTTCTTTATTTGGGAAAATACGAAGCAAGAGTAAACAATTAGCCACTCTCAGAAAATGCAGTTCTGCGACTTTTAAAATCATACGTAAAGAAAGGAAGAAATGTCACTACCGGCAATTTCTTTACAAGTCTCAAGCTAGCAGATAAACTGTCTGATCTAAACACAAGTGTATTAGCAGTGAGCAGAATACGAAGAGAAATTCCAGATATCATCAAAAATAGCAAAGGTTAACTACGCGAAAGTACGCTCCTGAGAAGCGAAGATGAAAGGAGCGTTCTTACAGTATATCAAGCAAAAGAATATAAAAGTTTTCTTATCCTCAGTACTCTACTATAATGATACAAAATACGGGATTAATGTTATCGACCAAATGGCTCTCAAGTGTTTTGCAAATGGGTACAAAACCCTAATTCAGACTAAAGTGGTGATAAAGGAAGCAATAGGAGCTACAACCGGCAGAACTACTCAAAAATGAAAACATGTAAAACAGCTATTAGACCAGCCGCATATGAATTGGACCAAAACAAATATGCAATACAATTATCCTAATGTAGAATTTATTAAACTATTACAAATTGAACAGATAAAATTAAGCCTATACCACGTGGTTTTACCAATTAATCAACAATGTCTAATACCTATATGAACTATAATTTTTTTAACAGTTACATTATATCAAGTGGGCGTTGAAGAAAAAATTTGTGACTTAATTCAGATATTTGTCAAAATGGTTCGCGGAAAGTCCCTATCTAACGGTGTACGAAATTGCGTTGTTGCTACCCATAACAAAGGACTTTCTGGGCATAAAATCTGTGTCACAGATTATCAAAAGAGATGAGCGTACTATCCGGAAATTTATTTAATTAGACCGCCGAGCTTCCTCTAGAGGATTGGGTGTAAAATGGGCGCATGTAATTGGTAGACAAATTTCAAAAGATACTTGTTTGAGGAGAATGAAAGAAAATGGGAGACTGATTCTACAAGGCAAGTTTTACAAGCGAAACTTTCTAATCTTAAATATTCAAAAACTTATCATATCACTTTACGCAAAATAGGAACTACTTCTCACACAGGAAGAAAAAAGAAACCAATTTTCATGGGCAAAAGACCTCCGAAACTGGGTTCAACGTCAATGGGACTCAGTTATCTGGGGTGATGAGTATAATTTTGAGGTCTTAGTCGGCGATACACGAAGTCCAATGCCAGGGAAAGAATATCACAAAGATTGTTTCAAAAGAAAGATTAAGTTTCCGGAATCTTTAATGGTGTTGGGATATACGTCTTCACAAGGAGTTGGACATCTTTCTCTCATTGATGGCACTGTCAATGATGCGAAGTACAAAAGTATTTTACAAGAAGTATTATTGCCTTCCATTAATGAAATTCAACTGCCAGATGGGGGATTTTATTTCAACAAGATGGCGTAGCCTGCCATAAAGCGAGATCCGTAACATCATGGTTGCGGGAAATAAATATTCCTGTTTTAAATTGGCATTCAAGCAGTCCTGATCTATCCCCTATCGAGACACTTTGGCATCAGATGAAAAAAGCACTTCGAACAACACCAATACGCACAATTCCTGAATTAAAGGTTAAAGTTCAGGAAATTTGGAATAATTTTCAACCAGATTAATAGGCACTATGTCAAAGAGAATTGAGGCTGTTTTAAAACGTGAGGGTGACTCCACACAGTGTTAACTCTGAATAAATGTTTGGTCCAATTAATTTGCGACAGAGATTACTTTTCCTTTTTGTTCATTTTATAATTATTGAAGTTCATATAGATATTAGGTATTGTTGATTATTTGGCAAAACCATATACGAGGGATGTGCGGTTACTAATGTACATTTGCGCTGCACACCGCTTACGTTGCTCCAGTCAGGTTTAAACTTGCACCCGCTTTATCTGTGCATATGTACTGCGTCGGTGGCTATTGTTATTGTTTTAGGTTATATACAACGTGATCAGCGACAGTCGAAAAATGTCAGTTCCAATCGAAACTTGCTCCAAATTTGAAGTACGAGTGGTCATTCGTTTTCTGCTTGCACATAATGAAATACCTATCGAAATTCATTAAAAAAATACTTAACACACACGGACCACGCATTATGAGTCGAAAACAAGTTTATGTTTGGTGCCAGCAGTTCAAAAGTGGACGCACAAATCTGCACGATGATCCCGAAGGTTTGCGTCGAAAATCATCAACTATAAGAACGGATTATCAATTAAAGTTCGATACACTGCTTCGCGAAGGTCGTCGGTTGAAAATACGGGAAATTGATTTACTGATCGGCATTCCTAAAAGCTCTGTTCAAGAAATCGTAGCTCAATTAGACTATGGAAAAGTTGCCGCGAGATGGGTACCAAAACTGTTGACCGACCAACATAAAACGCAACGAATGGCGGCGGCAATGAAACTTTTAACGCATTATCATCAGGAAAATGTGTTTCTATAGTCTATAGTTACAGTAAACGAGACCTGGGTACACCACCATAATCCTGAATCAAACAAAGACTCAATGACGTGGAAGCATGTGAGTTCACCAACACCGAAAAAATTCAGCAGTCTGCAAAAGACACAATGGCAGCTGTGTTCTGGGATAAACAAGGCATTTTACTCATAGAGATTTACCACCGAAAACGACAATCAACGGCGATACTTAATCTCAAACTCTCGAAAAACTACACCAATCCATTCGACAGAAACGAAGAGGAAGGTTGACAAAAGAAATCAGGTTGTTGCATGACAATGCAAGACCGCACACCTCATCTCAGACGAAGGCCTGGCTACGGAAATACATTTCATAAGTTATTGTTCATCCGCTCCATTGTTCATTTGTTTAGGCCGTTAAAAACTCATTTCTCGAGTAAAAGGTTTGAAAACGACGACAAAGTTCAATATGAAGGAAGGCGCAGTTTTATAGCAATTTGAATTGTACCTTTTACGAAGAGGATATACGTAAGCTTGCGCCTCGCTACGATAAGTGCCTTAACATTGGCGGTGATTACGTTGAAAGCTAGGTAAACGTTCGCGCTTTTACTTATTGTATATTTGATTTCTATAAATAAAGTAGTCCGTCTGTAATTCACAAATGTACCTTATTAACCGGACATCCCTCGTAGTATCAAATAAGCTTAATCATATGCGTTCAATTTATAATAGTTAAATAAATTCTAATTCAGAAATACAAAATTGTGTTACATACTTGGTCGAATTCATATGCATCTGGGCTCGTAAGTGCGAAAACAAAACCCCGGATGTATGCGAAACATGTGAAATATATGTATGGGGAAAGTGTAGCTATAAACAACTTATTACAGAACATGCGAGTAACCAAATGAAAACTGCTTCTTTACTTATGTAGGTTCGTCAATAAGCTGTAGAATAGTTTTTCTAAATTTAATTTAAAACCTGATTTTTTAGTATGAATTTCCTTTAATTGCTAGTTTTATATTAAAATTCTAAATGAACAGCATTGTACAACAGCCTATTTTTATGTGGGTCAATTTGACCAGTAGCAGTGGTTCTAGGTGTAGAAGTTCTATGTTAAAATTGCCATAAAAGCAACCGAAAGTGACATAAATGGTCGATGACTCGGTCAAAATAGGAATACAGAGTGGTTCTGTTGAACCCTATATATCTACTATAATCTGTCTAGAAACGAAGCGAAGGAATAAATCAACATGTTTGGCAGATCCCAGTGGCGGTGGGTAGTTTTATGATAAAAAATATAAAGTAAAAATGTAATATTGATTAGATATGTCTTAATGAAATTAATTAATACTTATTAAAAGTTGGGAAGAAACGAGGATATTATTTAGAAGTAATATAATTTTTCTGTTTTCAGATTAAAAGAACTTCGTGGTTGATTAGGTAATTATTGATTGTATGGATTGTCAACCCCGTATATATCGCAAATTGATAATACCATTATCGACGACATTTTTAATAATTTTATACTAACAAATTACTAATAATTGAATTAGAAAGTATGTACTATATGTGTAATCACACTGTAATAGAGTTTTAATGTATTGTTAATGATATAATTAGGGGAGAAGTAACCCATGTACACGCCTGGTCTTCACTTTAGAACTCAACAACAGGCACGTCCCATTATTAAAGGATTAGTAGCTAATGATACATAACTTACGTTGTAAGGCTATAGTATGGAAGCAGTATATCCTAAAACTAGTTTAAGAAATCTATTAACTACTTAATACAAAATCGTGTACCGCTTATATCTAAAATAAATGAACTATTTTAATTTATTCCTTCGCTTGGTTCCTGGATAGACTTTAGCTAACTCACACAAAATTCTACCTGTACGTTATATGTAGGAAAGCCATACCATGGACTCTCCACATGTCGAGTGTAACAGGATAGATGACGTAATAGAAGCAATCGACAGAAGAAATAAAGGATAGGAGGAAGTCAGAAGGATAAGGCAGAATAAAAAAGACATAAAACCACACCCTACGTGCTCAGAATTCGAGCGAGGGTTAAGTACGTGAATATGAATAATAACAACCATTACAATATGTACCAAAATGATACAGTTACTTACCTTTTCCCACCTACCTGTCTTTTCAGTCTATGTAAGGGCCATACAAATTAAGGTAATAAAAAAACTAGTTAAAAATGAATGAAAATGTTCATTGCTTATAATATATTATTTATTTTAAAAAAGTTACTTATGGGGACCTTAATTGTACATAGCAAGATCATGGTTAAAATAGATTTGCAGAAAATGTGGTTTTACATGATTTTGCCCATGTATATGATAAATACTGAACTGACCAGTGCAGTTTGCATATTGTGTAAAAACAGAAACTGCTGTTATGAGCAATAATGCATAAATTTTACCCTTTGTAATTTTTTTTCTGCAATCTGTTAAAGTGTAATTGAAAGCAATACAAATAAACTCGATGGAAATAAGGGTTTTAGATAAATTTTGTGCTAAACAAACGTAAATAAAATTATCATTGGCTTTCTAGTAAATGAAAGCAGTCTTTCCTTTAACAGATCGTGGTGAGGACAAACTTAATTGTCTAATTTACAGGAAACGACGGTTTTATACGCCACATTTATTTTCTTCGAAAATAAAAGCTTAACTATCATTGGTTGAGGAAAGAAAGCATAATACGTCCTAATGTTACTTAGTGTACAAATGAGAATGAAACTAAGAACAATTTAACTTTGTTTGCGCGAAACGTTATAAAAATATCCATTCACCACATATTGGCTTCCGTTATCTTAAATTTGTTGCAATTATGAATAGATTGATTGTACACAGTTATGCTTATAAGTAAAATTAGTGGAATATAAATACGTCCTAGAAGTCTTTTTTTATGAAAGTAGTGAATACTTGTAATCGGATAACAAATGATTCATTGGATACTAAATGTATCGAATCCACATCCATGAAATCAAGAATAATATATTTTATCATTCAAATCAAATTTCGTTCGTAGGCTTATGTCAAGATGAGCGTTTAACAGTAATGGAAAATCGATGCTGTATTCGCGTAACTAGGTTGGGTTTTAAGGCAATCATAGCGCTGCGATAAAAGCACGTGCTTGTATTTTACGTATTTCTATCGTTATTTCTAATACTCCTCAGCACGACGGAAAAAAGGTGTAATTTTACATTAAAGCGTTTTTGTATTTGTACAAAATGCTACTTAGTGTTGAATGCATTCGGTCATTCTCATCCTTGTACCTCTAATGGAATACTTTAGTAGACAGACGAATTAATTATGGAGCTTAACAGTGACCAGAGCTACAGAATGTGTCAAAAAAAAGCATTTTTCTGTTACAAAACTGCCATTGCCATATTTCCAGACATGTGTCACATTTTTCACGTATAAAAATTATACACATTTTTTACTTTTAAACTGCACAAAATAAGAACCGAACAGGGTTGTTTTAAAATATAATGCTTGAGATGTATTTGAGCTTGAAATAACATAAATTCACTTTCACTTCAAGCTGCATAACATTTATTTACGTGGTGTATACGTGTAATTAACATTACAATTGCATTGAAGCATTGGTAAAATATAGTCTTTTTTACAAATCTCGTGTTTATTTCTTTGTGACCTCAGATTAATATATTCAGCCATTAAACAGAATTAAATTGCTATTACAGTACTACTATAATATTTATTTGCTTATTTACAAATATTGCAAAGTTATTGTATATATTATTTACAATTGTGTATTTGCTGGCTCTCATTTCCTTAGTCCACCTGCACAGTCTTCCTCCCTCTTGTCTCCTCTCCCCTTAACTGTCTTCTTCTATTCCATATGTCTTCCACCCAATCCGTTCGCCTTCCCTTTTCCTACAGTAGCTCCTCTACCGTCCCATCCTCTTCGTTTAACTCCCTGCATTCTTTCAACATATGATTTATCGTCTCCATCTCGTCCTCACACAATCTGAATTTTCTGTCTTCGTCCATTCTCCAATATTTGTTCCCCCATTCTTCGGTTCCACATCTAAATCTCGCTGTCATTTTCTTTCTTCCCTTCCTCCCTTCACCGTTCAGATACCCCGGTATCCCTTCTCCTTAATATTCCTATAGTTTGTACTATATTTTTCTGCCTTCACCTTAGTTCATCTTTCCTACTTTTGGACATGCCCGTCCCTTCTAATTAGGTCCTCTCTCACGCTCACTCCTTCCCTTCTTATTCTCTCCACTTCTTCTATCATGCAATTCTTGTCTGGTTTCCTGTCCATATTTTATTCTTCCTTCTTTTATTTCTTTCCAACATTCTTTTAGCATCTTGCACACCGATCTTCTACTAATTTCCTCCTTATACTTTATTGTTTTCTTTCCTGCCTCCACCCCTTTTTTTCTACTTGCACCTCCTCTCTGATAATGTCCCAGTGTTTCTCTTTCCACTCCCAGTACCCACTCCCAGAATTTTTATTGCAGCCCCTTTTCCTCCCACCTTTCTCAATACCATTACCTAGTTGGTTTTGTTCACATTTACCTCCAAATCTTTTCTTTTCAAATATATGTCTATCATTTTCAACATTTCCGTCATTTCTTTTTCTTCCTTCACTATTAGCACTATGTCATCTGCGTATGCCATCAACCACACTATCATATTCCCCACCATCACGACTTCTTCTTGATTCCCCCTTAATGTCTCCTCTAAATCTCCTATGTATACAGCGAATAGGCTTGGGTTCAGTGGGCATCCTTGCCTTTGTCCCTTCCATGTTAGAAATCCTTAACTTAATTCCCCATTCATCTTCACCCTATTCCTCGTTTCTTCGTATACTTCTTCTTCCATCTTTTCTATTACTATTTCGTTTATCTTCGTTTTCCTCAGGTGTTCCCACAGCTTTTCCCTATTCACCCTATCGAATGCAGCTACTAGGCTTATGAATACCACTAAAATTTTCCCCCTTTTCTTTTCTAATTCCTTATTTTCCACGTCTTTCAGTAAGTATACATTGTCTATCGTTCCTCTTACTTTCCCAAATCATGCCTGTGCATCTGGTAGCAGTTTTTTTCCTTCTGTTTCCTTCTGTAACCTTTGTTCCAGTACGGTCGTGTATATTTTGTATTCCGTGTTTAGTAATGTGATACTTCTGAAATTAGTCACTTGTTTTTGTCCCCTTTTTTTGCGCACTGGGTATATATGTCCTTCTCTCCACCTCTCCGGGAATCCTTCCCCTCTCCATATTATGTTTACTATTTCTTCTCCATATATCCACTCCTCACCTTGTATCTCATATTCTCTTGCTGCTTTACCTTTTTCACCTTCTGTATTGTCTCTATTACTTCCTCTTCTGTTATTGCTTCTCCTTCTTCCTATGTTTCATGTATTTCCCTACTTTGTCTTCCTTCCTGTATATTCTCCCCATCCGGTACGTTTTTGAAATGTCTCTCCCATTCGTTTATTTGTATTCCCGTTTGTGTCCATCTTCTCCTCTTCTTTAAATATTTCCGTACGTCCTCTTCACTTTCTATATTCTTAATCTGCTCTTTCTTTTTCTTTTTGTTTTTTTCCTTTTTCCTGTATTTCTTTAGTGCTTCTTTATATTCCTCTTTTCCTAGTCTCCTTGTCTTCCACTATATTAGCGTTCTTCTTGCGTTCTTCTTGGCCACCTTGCTTTGTTGATCCCACCATTGCTTCCATCCCGTTTTCTCTGCCTTCCATCTTTTAAACTTGACTTTCTCCGTTGTTTCCTCCATTCTCTCTCTCATTTCTTTCACAGTTTCTTGTACTCCTTTCCCTATGTCTTCACCTTTTCCTCCGCCTCTGTTTTCGTTATTATATAGCCTATTATTGAGTCTCCCTTTGCCCCTATGTACGTATACTCTCCATAACTCTTTCTTCTCTATTCCCATTCATTATTTCCCACCACCTTTCGTTGCACACTTCTAGAAGTTCCTTTCCTCCCAGAATTCTTGATCTTTATTCTTTAATCCCGCCACGTCCCAGAACATTATCTTTAGTTCGTTCATCTCTTCTTGTATCCTTTCCGTACTGTCCCTTTGTTCCATTTGTTGTTTTTTTCCATTTTCTTTACTCATTTTTCCATTACATAGCGGTTTCGTTATCGTGCTTTCCCCATTCTCCCCCAACTCTTTTTTAGTTTTTGGGCCCTTGTATATCCGCTCTTTTTCCCTGTCTCTGCTTAACTCCTTCGTTCTCTCATTCCATACGTATTTTTCCCCGTCTATCTCCATTTTTCTGTATCCTACCCATATTTTGCTATTTCAGTATGATGTACAAGTTGAAAAATTTCGGTGAAACCGATCATTTCCGTATATAGTACGTTTTATACGCTATATTATTTTACAAATCTTTCCATTAATAGTACAGTTAATATCGACGAGTGTTAAATGTAGGTAGGCGTTATGAAGGGACAAGAACCGGTATTGAATTTCTAATCATGACTCACTTTTACTTTATAGTTGTATAAAAATTAAAGAGAATAACAATTTACTTCAAGTAGAATTAATAAAGTTCACTTTTAAAGTAATTACATTAGAGCATACATTGTCACGTGTGGTTAAATTATTATTTTTCTAATATTAATAGATTTAGATATCATATGTATATATTATATTAAAATGTTGCTATCGTAATTTCGTTAAAAGTAAATGGAAGCGTTTCGAGAATTTAAGAAGCATATATTAAGTGTTATTCGGCTTGAATTTGTTGTCGCAAAGCAATTAACGTTCGTTTTTAAGTAGTACGGTAATATAAAGATCATTGAAGGTTTCGATCGGTTCTCGTTGTCAAGTTTTGAACGATACACGTGTGACTGAAGCTGCTTTCCTCATAAAAGCGTCCACTTTACATTTCTGGTATGAAACATTTTTATTAGTAGTAGTGGTAAAATATGGCGTGATATTTGGTAGGTGAAGGCTTTTTTCGTTTTTCTTAGTTAGTCAGTACGGGGCTGTTGACAGGCTCGATTGAGAGCTGGGGGCGAGTGATGTAGTTTATCGTGTGCACAAAGTGTACCTACGATCCACCAGATGTTACCAGAGTATATTGTCAAGCAGTTAACCCTTTCCTCTACCTGTAGATTGGACGTAGAGTTGAATCACCCCTTGAATATTTTGTACTAGTGCTCGACGATTAATAAAAAATGTTTGTTTCCATTGAGGGGGTAAAGTGTTGATTAGCGCTTTCCTTTTTGAAGTAATTTTACTGTTTAAGCGGATTCATATAGATGTGCCGTGTATGGTATTTTGCATTCTGAAGATTTTGCGCCGCACTGTGATTAATCATTGCACTCAGTCTGTTTACAAATAGACAATGAATTGCTATAAACAAAGCTGGTAATGTATTTTGTGTATATAATAAAGATCTTCGTGTAAATAAGTTGCTGATTTGTGTGCATAAAACCAGGTTTAGTATAAAGTATAAATTAAAAGAATTGGTTAGTGTACCTGACCACTAAAAGTTTTTGTTCAGTACGTTAGTTCGTGTTTTAAAAAACGAGATTAATTGGGTATTTTCCGTTATCTCACAGTCACTATTTACGGTTCGCATTGTAACGTGTACCTGTAGCATCTGCATTTTAGTACGAATTGGGATTCTTATACCTATTGTTAGGCAACTTTTAGAAGTTTGGCAAAAATGGACGTACTATATTCAATTGTTGCAGTAAATTTTCGCGATAAAGCCGAATTTGGTCGTTTGTTAAAAATAAACATGAAACTTCTTTTTTTTTGGTTTCTTAGCCGATTAAAGAACGCCATTCTGAGAAAACGCGAAAATTTTCGATGTTAGATATTTATATGGTAAAGATTTATCTTCTATATCTTCTATAAAATAGCTACTTAATAGAGATTACATGCTGTGAATACTGGTTTTACGTTCTTTCCTATATTTAAATTTACTACCGATTATAGTGCTCGTTTCGATGGAAATTAGAGTTTCTAGCAAAGCTTTTCTTGGATGAAAAGGTGATCTAAACCACTTTCATTTCTTTCTTTTACACTTATCACCTCTGTTTAACTTTTAAATCAAAGAAATGCATGTTCACAATTAAAAATACATTAAAAACACACGTTTAAAATTTTTGTATGTTTCTAAAATAAGGTTTTCTTTAGGTTTTTACTGATATTGGTTGTTATCGTCCTTCTGCGTTCTTTCAGATATTGCTGCGAGCACTATGCTGGCTCTACGTTCTTAGAAGTTGTGATATAACGTGAAAATGGTTTCCGATAGCTAAGTCTAAGATACGTTATGGTTACTACTTCATACCGCACCAATTACAAACAAGTAGGTTTATACACAGTAAAACACTCGGTTAAGTAATTGTACACAAGCAACATCCTGGTGAGTTTCTTTATCTTACTATGCTTTCGTGACAAAGTTCTCGCTATATAGACACTAGCTGCAGATAATCTATAGGTTATTAAGGACAACTCGTTAATATAACGACTTACAGTGCTGATCACAGCACTTCTAAATTTTGTGTGGGTAACTTTCTTGCTTGAGCTTTTAATAGCATTACATCTAACGAGGTTATGTTCCTGTAACGATAAAAGTTGTATACGCTTTGGTGAAAATGGTATGAACTTCACTTACACAGGTATTCCCTGCGTATTAATCGCTAGTATTGACCTCAATTCTTTGGATACCTTCATATATAATCACTGTGCATTGAAACAATATTACAGCGTTTAAACAGCTGTTATATCTGTATACCTACTCCAACTAGATTATTATACAATATACAGAGTGCTTCGCGAGCTATGTCAATATTTGTGCGTGTATGAACTAGTCTGCTTATAGACAGGGTTACTCATATTTAAATTTTATAGATGTTTATGCTAAATGATTAATGCATGTTTTATGCTTCATTTATTTTTGTATTTTTATCTATGCTATAACTTTACGTGTCAACAAACGCTATCACAATAAGGAAGCTATTCAATTTTCTTTGTCTATAACTATTTCGGCCCTCAGCCACCTGGTGAAAATTGTAATAATTTAAAATTAAGCTTTTGCTATTAGGTTTATAGAAATAGTAAAAACGTAACACATTCTGATTGCTGTGTGAAAACTCTCTGCATTATTTTTTACCTGTACTACTTATTTGCATTTAAATTTATGTTGTTGTGATTAAGAAGACGCAATGGTAGACATCTAAGCGAAATAAATTTGGTTATTAATTTTGGGTCAACTGATTTTTTCGTTTTATTTAAAACTGATGCGCCAGTTTTAAGGAGAGCTCTTCATAAAACTCCGGTTTTATTTGGTGCAATTAATTTTGAGTTTGTTGTTGTATTTATGCTTTTTAGGGCCAACGCTGGATGTCGAACACTGTAAAATAACTTTGACTTTTGAGTATTCAATAAATCTTGTTTGTCAGTTTGTGTTATAGGGTCTGTACTACTTAGCAAGGTAAGTGTATTCCTACTATAACGTTCGCATATGTATTTATTTTCACCTAAACTTAATTCTATAAATTTCGTCCTCAAATGTTACAGCTATCCGAACTCACAATGACGATTGTGTATATAAGCATTATCTTCTGCAAACTGTTAAATTATCTAGAAATATTGTTGGGGGAAATCTGTACACAGATTACGGTCTTATTTATAAATTCATAATGGCAACATCGATTGGGGAATTCTTTTGTTATATTTCATTTATTTGTGTTTATAATCAAACCAAGTTGGTTAAACTATCAGTAATTGTTTTCTTTATTCCTGCGGACTAGCATCTGCAACTGTCCAGAAGCTTTTGCGCTGATTTACCTGATTAATGCTACGAAGGGTAAGCAAGTTCTTGTTTGTTTCGAACATTACTGTGCGGACATAGTGTTTATTTGTGTGCTAATTGATTTATGACTTTCCCTGATTTGATTCACCCTACATGTAACTCATCCCCAAACTCACCCCCGACAACTGAGATATCGGTACTCACCCCCTTATTTGTTACGCCAGATTCTGCCATTTTTACCCGCAACAATATTATCTATTGCATCTATTGCATACAACTAATTAAATAATCACAAACAGAAAATATTACTCGAGAAGTTTCTTACTGTTAGAGATATCCGTGAAAATGGCAGTACCGAACTAGCCAAATACGAAAATACTATCGTTACAATTTAATACCGATTGTATTGTGTAATTTGCTGCTACGAAGTAAAAACTTTGTGCTATTTTATTTAAAAAATTATTAACAACAACTGGGAACGGATAAGTTCACTAAAACGTCCTTAAGCAAAGAATTTGAAATAGTTATGTTTTTGTGCTCATTATGCCCAATGTTTTTAACTTCTTGATCTTATACAAAATGATCAATTACCAAAACCAGATGGGAGAACCAGCTTTACGTTGTTATAACCATTTGTCATATATTCTCTGCAATTTTACGGCAATTTTGTGTTAGTTATTGTTAATATTTATGAATTAACAAATACATAGGGATGGGTACGAACAGTTTTACGCTTACGCACCCATCAAGCAGTTTTGAACTGTTCGTACTACATAACGCCACCCATTTGAGGTTGAAATTTTTGTGGTTAGTAGTTTCTTTACGCTATTTACCATACACTTAAGTATAGTATAATATTGCCTCTTAATAATTAAGCTTCGTATATCTATATTATCACGATGGCATTAATTAATGGGAGTCCTACCAATGTGAATTTTTTTAATTATAAGATACCAAAACCTATATAGCCGGAGATTTTATTCTTGCCTTCTTTCTTCACGTTGTAAACGAAGATAATGAGTTTGTCTTCACAATATCTCCATATTATCAACATGAATGTCGTGATTTAGATTATTTAAGACAAGCTCAGCTACTGCAAATTTCACTGGTTTACCTAATCTCGTACGTTATTTACGTTTGGTATCAAAACTACGTTTTATGGTTCCAATGTATACTTTTTCACATGAACAAGATAACACTCCGGTAGATGATAATGGACTAGAAACGTCTTTAGGTGACCTTAAATGTTCCTTAATTTCCCTTTATAGGTTATTGGTTTACAAACAGTCGTAATGCCATGATCAGTTACCATTTTTTCAATTCCATCTGTAACATTAACTATCATTAAGTGAATATCTATTAGCTTATAAGGATTTTTGTTAAATATTTATCTTCGTCACTCAAAAATTCAGGGTCACAAATTCATTAAAGATTTAATAACACCAATGTTTTTCCGTGGATGATGGTGTGACAATTTCTGAAGCTATATATGAGTATGTGTCGGCTTTCTGTAAAGCTTAAAAGACAGTGAATTATTAGTTGTAGATATTAGTACGCCAGGAAATGGTAAACTTCCATTAGTTTCCTTTTCCACGGTAAACTCGATGCTAGGATGTATACCATATATAAAAATTAAAAAGTCATGTAGTGCTTCTTACCATGTCTCCAAATAATAAATGTGTCATCTACACATCTATACCAATCTGAAGGTCACCTGCTTCTTGAGCAATAAATCTATGGTAACTAATTATATAACATCTACTGCTTGCTTACAAAAGTGGATCTTACGTAGCTGTTATATTGAACAATTCATTATTCATACCAGTTATACTCTATATTCGCATGTGTGTGTAACTTGTATATAACGGTGAACAATTTTATTTGTTTTAACTCTCAGTTTACTGAGATAAAAAACAACAGTGGCCCTTGTAACGCTTGTAACTGTGTAACTTCAGTTAGAATTATGTATAAAGTACTTTAGGGTAGATATCTTGTGACACGAACACTTATTTTTTATTATTAACATTAAATTCAGACAGTTTCACATGATAGGTTTGCTTAAGAGAAAATTACCCTTTCATTCATCTAGCATTTACGCGATTGAGCTCAACGGTCTACGGTTCTTACAGTTTTAATTATAATTATTGTGTTGAGTAAACAATAACGTTTACAGACAACAAATTGGTTTGACGTGTT
Source organism: Vesta saturnalis (assembly GCA_036346205.1). NCBI lineage: Eukaryota > Metazoa > Arthropoda > Insecta > Coleoptera > Lampyridae > Vesta > Vesta saturnalis. The sequence continues at coordinate 2,936,504 of JARFJB010001033.1, read as the reverse complement.
ACTGCTTTATGCATAATAAAATTTATATATCCTATACTGTAAGTCTCGTTTTGCAAATTAGTATTAGTCGTAAAAATTTACAATTTTCATTAATTTGTGCATAAACCAATAACTTGAGTAGCTTAAAGTTGGATTTCATTTTTGACATGTTTTCTAAATAAACGAACTTTTAATTACAAGATGCTCAATTTCTTGCTTTGATTTATCAGTTTCATATATATACAACACACACACACACACATATATATATATATATATATATATATATATATATATATATATATATATATATATATATATGTGTGAGTGTGTGTGTGTGTGTGTGTGTGTGGTGGCGCGCGAGGGTGCGTGCGTGCGTACGTGCGTTCGTGCAGTGCGTGCGTGCTTGAGGCGTGCGTGGATGTGTGTGTCGTGTGTGTGTGTGTGTGTGTGTGTGTGTGTGTGTGTGTGTGTGTGTGTTTGTGTGTGTTTGTGTGTTGGTGTGTGTGTGTGTGTGTGTGTGTGTGTTTTGTGTGTGTGTTGTGTGTGTGTGTGTGTGTGTGTGTGTGTGTGTGTGTGTGTGTGTGTGTGTGTGTGTGTGTGTGTGTGTGTGTGTGTGTGTGTGTGTGTGTGTGTGTGTGTGTGTGTGTGTGTGTGTGTGTGTGTGTGTGTGTGTGTGTGTGTGTGTGAGTGGTGTGTGTGTGTGTGTGTGTGTGTGTGTGTGTGTTGTGTGTGTGTGTGTGTTTCTGTGTGTGTGTGTGTGTGTGTGTGTGTGTGTGTGTGTGTGTGTTATATGTGTGTGTGTGTGTGCGTGTGCGTGTGCTTGTGCGTGTGCGTGTGTGTGTGCATGTGCGTGTGCGTCTTGATACGTGTAAAACTCGGTTGATGAATTTATGGTCTTTAATTTGCGACTCCTCGTGTATGTTGGTGGAAAACGGCAACATTGTCACTAAATATCGTTTCAATTTAAAATATTTCAAACACGTGATACTTTAAAATTTTGGATTGGTGAAAATAATCAGGCTATGGGTTTTTGTTTTCTGGTACTTCGAGATAAGAAGTAAAACGCCATTTTGGGTAAAATGCGTAGTGTGAAGCACATGTAAAATTTGGAAAAAGTGTTCCTAAAAATTGGATTGAATTGTTCAAGAAAATTTTAACTCAGCCTGTTGCTGGTTTTATTCTTTTTCCATATAAATAAGTCCTGTTGGGGACTTCGAATTTAGTTCGGCTTTAATTTTTTTTGGTTGCTTCTGCTACACATTGGCTTCGATCAAGAGGTAAGCTACTCACTTTCGTTACTTATTTACAAGACATAGTTTGAAATGCATGCGTACATGTTTTGAAATTGTTACTACAGCTAAAGATCATATTTTAAAATTGGGGTATCAATTTAAATTCTAACACATTTATCTTATATAGGTTCTTTTTGGTCCTTTACACATTCACTCAAGATTAACATATCTCGTGCTTCCATAAGGAATAATTAAACCGTTTCTGACAGCACATTTGGATATTATTCGTCCGAGGTGTGAAATATTAGTTATGGGTCTTCGAGCCTGAATGGAAACCATCTACGATTACTCCTTCTCCTAATATCTTCCGACTTAACAGAAGAAATATACATTACACCTACGTTTAGTTTCCGATAAGTATTATTGTTACACACAGACACAATTTTACCTATGGTGAGTGACTTTTGATTGTTTTTCTGTATAACGAGGCTTTCTTTAACTGTACTTTACTGAAAGTTTTATAACCATTACATTACTGTGCTACTACTTGTATTAGTGTGTTTCTGCAATTATCTTAATCTTGAAATTAATGCTTACGCTTTATTATTTAAACATTTTCTGAGTAATCGAGAGTAATACTATACATTTGTACCTGTAAAAGATAAATTGGGTTATTCCAAAGTTTTGCTTATACTTACCTTTAACTTTGCAATAGAATTTATATATTATCTATTTACTTTTCTTGTATACTGGCTTTGTTCTGCTAAACAACCGTAATTGTAAAACGGTTAGAATTACCTGTGTTTACTGTACATGCAACCAGCTGTTTGTTCACTGAATGCTGCTCGTTGAGTTTAAATATACAATGTATGTCATAAGATTATGCTAACTGCTGGGGTTTCAATTACTGTGTAATTCAACGGAATAGTTATTTACTATCATTGGGGTTGTATAACATTTATTTTTTTTTTTTCTTTCGGATTACAATTTTAATCGTTGTTTATTATAAAACTGTTTGAAGTAGGAGTCACTAATTTGAATTTTTTGTTGGTAGCTTTATGCTTACTTGCCAACTTGGTAATCAACTTGGCCTTCAAAATTTTTCTAAATGCTTTACGCTTATTATTTTGTCTGTAATGATCATGTTAACTGAATTTAATAATATTTTGTGCTTACATAAGTAAACAACTGGGTAGACATCTAGTGCTAATTTTCGCTTTATATTCGGGGTTTAATTGCGTCCGGTTGATTGGAAACCGATAAACTAATCCGACGTAGAGCTCTTCGTGGAATATCGGGTTACAAGATTTAAATTTCGGATAAATAATATATATATGTTTGGGTATCCTTTTCTTTTAGGGTCAACGCTAGATGCCGAACCGTATGGGGTCTGTGTAGGTACATTTTAAGTAATTAATAATTTTGTTGAAAGGTAAGTTGATTACTGCGGATTCATGTGGTAGTTATATTATTAAGTATAGTATTATTTATTGTTGTATGGGTAATATTTCCTTACGAAATTGTATTTATGTCAGCGAGTTGTCGCTCCATCACGTTCTGTTTTGGGTAAAGGTTTACGGATTTAAATTATTATTTATACCAGTTGTACTATTTCATTTTGGGTATATTAAAAGTGATGTTAAACGATTGTAAGCTCTTTCATTAATCCTGTGATCTACGATCAAATTCCTAACCAGTTCCTCATCCATGTGGACTTAGTTCACCATTTTCTTTTAGCTGTCTCTTTTGTCCTATGTGGCCGTAGCCCTTTTCTTGATAGAGGGGCGATAAAGAAGTCAATCAAGTGGTGCCCTTTTTTTAAACTTTATGTATTTCCTTTCTCCTGCCAAAACGCCCATGCATCCAAGTGCTGAACCAACCGACTGAGCTTCCGGATAATTCCTCTTTTCCTTGTTACGGCACCTTGGTCACCAATTTCTACCAATATCCTTTTGTGCACGTAACAAAGAAAGATTGGTGCCCAACGTGGGGCGATTTGTTTTGGTGAATATTCTTTATGTGTACCAGTACACATACTTTTAATCAGTACCTTATACTTTAAGATTTTGTCCTTATACTTTAATATTTTTGTATCCTTTACTCCTTTTCTCTACGATAGTTTAACACCACTTAGTTTAAAATTTAATTTGATCAACTTTATAGCAGTAGCTCTAATTGGTATTTACTTTAATAAATTTAGACTTACGTTCATATAAGTTAGACTTTAACATGGCTATTATTTGGAAAATAGATGTTAATCGATTACTAAAAGCGGAGCTTCAATACGAATTATCTTCAAGGGGGTTTTCATGCGATGTTTCTGTAGAACAGTTACGTAAATCAGTTCGTAGTGCATTAGTACTAGACGGGGATCAAACTCTTTCGACTGTAGATTATACTATTGCGTGTGATGTTGATCTATCGGCCATACGAAAAGCTAATGAAGAGCTTTCTACTATTCTAACCTCTTTTTCGGGTGACATTTCTACACCGGTTGCTAAACGTTTGATTACACTTTGGGTACATACTCATCGTCGTTGTACTCTGACGAAAGTGGATACTCCGGATGAAGTAACTGTAAAAAATGAATTTCTTCTCTCACTTCAAAATTATCGCGCTGAAGTAGAGGCTATGTATCGCAGGTGGAAACATCCTGCTACGGTTAGTTTCACACAAGTACCTTCTTCTAGTCCAAAGGTTACACCAATTAGTAGTTCGGAAGGTGAACCTGATTTTATTTCTTCTGATTCGGATGACTTGGATGCGTTACCTATTCCAGGTGTTAATACGTCTACACCAGTAGCTTCGCGGAAATACTATGCGGTTGCGAAATTAAACTTAACCTTTTCTGGGGAAACTTCTTCGTCACTTCTTGAATTTTTGACACGGGTGGAAGAACTCGCTTCTGCTAGGGGACTTACTAATTCATACCTTTACGCTGCTTGTCCAGAACTTTTGACGGGCAAGGCCTTATTACTATACAGGGCACATAAGGAATCCTTAACCTCTTGGGAAGATGTGGTAGCACTTTTAAAATCAGAATTTATTCCAATTAACTATGACGAACGACTGTTGGAAGAAATTAAAGCTCGTACTATGGGTCCTTTAGAATCGATTGGCATATATGTAGCTACTATGCAAAGTTTATTTCAACGCTTACTTCTACCTCTTTCTCCGGAACGACAACTTGAGATTGTCCGACGTAATATTTCTCCGTTCTATCAAACTTCTTTAGCTTTAACAGATATAACTTCTTTGGCACAACTTATCACTTTGGGCAAAAGCTCGAACATAATAAATATTCTATTGAAACATTTAGACTTCCTCCTTCTCGTCGTACTTCCAAATTATTAGAACCTAATTTAGCATATGTAGATTCTGCTAGTGATGCATCAACTTCGTCTAATATTCGTAAACCTACTCCTTACGTTGTTCATACCTTATCTACTCCTTCACCTTCTAATTTACGTTGCTGGAGTTGTCAAAACGAGGACATACTTCTCCTAAATGTTCAGAACCACAGAATAAGCATTGTTATGGTTGCGGTAAACCAGGGGTTACCAGACCAAATTGTCCTGAATGTAATTCTCGTCAGGGAAACTAATATTAGAGGCTTCTGACCGAGTAGAAGACTCTCTTATACCTACAATCTCGGATACTCCTTTTTCGGGTCTTACTGACCAACAACGTTTTCTTCTTGACTTTATATTCTCTAGTGTTCGTAACGACGAACGATCTTACCTTAATGTCTCAATTCTTGGACAAATGTTTAAAGGTCTTCTGGATAGTGGATCCTCACGGACCATACTTGGCATGGATGGATGGAATTCTTTACGACGTTTACATATTTCCCTTTTGACAGACAAATCTCCTTTATTTTGTTCAGTGGCTAATGGTGGCAAATGTCAGATTCTGGGTCATGTTCCTCTTCCGATCACAGTGGAAGATAAAACTGTAGTTATTGATGTGTTAGTAGTACCAGAAGTTTCTCAACCACTTATTTTGGGTATAGATTTTTGGAGGGCGATTGATTTCGTCCCAGATTTCCGAAAGGGTCATTGGTCTTTTGGACCTACTCCATTACTTGACGCTATAAATACCGAACATTTAAACTCTTTCTCCGAATTATCTTCTTTTGAACAAAACTCACTACAAAATCTTCTGAATACAGCTTTTCCTTTGGCTTCCGATACACTTGGTTGCACTTCTCTAATAGAGCACAAAATTATTACAGACGCAGAACCTATTAAGCAAAGATATTATCCGTTATCTCCTACTTTACAAATTATTGTAGATAAAGAGCTTGATGACATGTTGGCTATGGGTGTTGTGGAACCTTCAAATAGTCCATGGTCTAGTCCAGTAGTTATGGTACGAAAAAAAGACAACTCCTACAGATTTTGTATCGATTTTCGCAAAGTCAACGCTGTGACACAAAAGGATGCTTACCTTTTGCCTTATATAACTTCGATTTTGGATCGGTTACGTGACGCTCGCTTCTTATCCAGTTTGGATATTCGTTCTGCTTATTGGCAAATACCTCTTTCTCAAAATTCTAAACCGCTCACTGCTTTTACTGTACCTCATAGAGGCTTATTTCAATTTACTAGAATGCCTTTCGGCTTACATAATTCTCCTGCTACTTTTCAAAGATTAATTGATCGTGTTCTCGGTGCTGATCTCGAACCATACTGTTTCGCTTATCTGGATGATATAGTCATTGCTACTCCTACTTTCGAGAAACATTTAGAGGTGCTGACGCAAATTTTCAATCGTTTACGGGAAGCAGGGTTAACTTTAAGACGCGACAAATGTCAATTTTGTCGTCCCGAATTGAAATATCTCGGTTATGTGGTCAACAAAGATGGCTTATTGGTTGATCCGGATAAGATCGCTGCAATTACTTCTATACCTGTTCCTACCTCAGTAACGGAAATTCGTAGATTACTCGGAATGTGTAGTTGGTATCGACGTTTTGTTCCAAATTTTGCTACGCTTACTGCTCCTTTAAGTACGCTTACTAGGAAAAACACTCCTTTCGTTTGGTCAAATCAATGTCAAGATTCTTTTAACGCTTTAAAAAAATGTCTCGTATCTGCTCCTATTCTTTCATGTCCTGATTTTTCTTGTCCTCTTACTATACAAACAGATGCTTCAGATTTTGGCCTAGGTGCTGTTTTAAGTCAGACTACTACGGCTGGTGAACAAGTCATTAGTTACATCAGTCGCTCCTTAACTAAAACGGAACGTCATTACTCGACGACAGAGAAAGAATGTTTAGCGGTCTTATGGGCCATTGAAAAATTTCGTCCTTATGTCAAGGCTGCACACTTTTCGGTAATTACTGATCATCATTCTTTAGTATGGCTAAATAAACTTCAAAATCCTTCGGGAAGATTAGCTCGTTGGGCTATTAGGCTTCAACAATACGATTTCGACATCATACACCGAAAAGGTAAAGAACATGTAGTACCTGATGCTCTTTCTCGTTCTGTACCAAAACTTGATACTCTCGTCACTGAACCAACTACTTCACGTATCTCACTACCTATTACTGATCAATGGTATATTTCTATGCGCGAACGCGTAAATTCTTCTCAAGGAAATTTCCTTCCTGGTTTGTTAAAATGAATTGCTCTTCAAGCGTACTAAAGCTACTTCAACTTCTGATGACTTAGGTGATTGGAAAATGGTTGTTCCAAAGAACCAACGTTCAGAAATTCTTCGCGAATTACATGATTCTCCTACTGCAGGACATTGTGGGGTAACTAAAACTGTAGCTCGTATCTCCTTCATTATTATTGGCCAGCCTTACGGGCCGACGTCTCGCGTTACATTCGATGCTGCAATACCTGTGCTGCTCATAAGGTGGAACAACAGACACCGCCAGGATTCTTTGCTCCTGCTATTGTGCCTACCAGGCCATGGCAAGTACTTTGCGCAGATCTCGTAGGACCTCTGCCACGATCCTCAAAAGGTCATTGTTTTATACTTGTGGTAGCAGATTATTTCACTAAATTTCCATGCTTCTTTCCTTTACGTACTGCAACAGCTACTATGGTTACTCGAATTCTAGAAGAACAAATATTTTTAATGTTTGGTACTCCACAATACATAATCACTGATAATGGGGTACAATTTCGCAGCAAGGAATTTACAAGCCTGTGTTCTCGCTATCGTACAAATATTCTTTATACTCCAAAATATCACCCTAGATCGAATCCGGCTGAACGAATTAACAGAGTTCTAAAAACAATGCTCTCTTCTTATATTAGCTCCAATCAGCGTACCTGGGATGTAAATTTACCCAAGATCGGATGTGCTATTCGCTCAGCTAAACATGAGATTACCGGTTACTCTCCGTATTTTGCTTTCTGTGGACGCGAACACGTACTTTATGGTGATCTTTTTCCTGAACCTCTTGACTCTGACTCTCCTATCCTGAACCCTAGTGAAAATACTCCTCCGATACGATCCGACCAGTTCTACAACTCACTTCGCTTGGACATTCTTAAACGTATGAAACGTTCTACTAAACGAGTCCAACAGCGGTATAACTTTCGTCGCCGTCACGTTCGTTATCAAATCGGCGATCTGGTTTGGAAAAGAAATTTCGTTCTCTCCGATGCGTCTCGGTATTTCAATGCCAAGCTCGCACCGAAATTCGTGGGTCCGTGCCGTATAAAACAAGTAGTTTCTAATTGGACATACGCGTTAGACGATGCAACGGGGAAGTCTTTGGGCGTCTATCACGCTAAAGATATTAAACCGCACACACCTTTGCTCTCTGCGCCTTCTATTACGTCATCGGACGAGGATGCTATTGATACTGTGGGTTCGAGGACCAAAGGTACTCTTGTAGGGAGTCCTAAACGCCGCAAGCGGCACAAGTAGTCGCTACGCTACTTCTTTCGGGTGGTTGGTTGGGTTCTCTTCGTAGGGGTGGCTATTTAGGGTTACACTCACCTCTGTCCTTTCCATTTTTCGAGTGTATCCCTGCTCGAACATCAGAGCCCTTCACTTCCTTCTTTTATTTCTTTCGGGTGGGTTTCTTAGCACGTCTGTCTCTGTGTGCAAGGGTTGGGATTGGGAATTGGTTTGGGTTGGGGGGTTTTTAGGTTGGCGACCCTATAGTTCTGCCGAGGGTTGGGATCGGGGGCGTAATTGCCAAGCATGTTTAGATGAATAAATGAATGTGAGATGATGGCACCCAAATGCCTACCCAAACTCACAATCCTTATCCGCTTTGAGATCCCAACAACTTAGTTTACACCTTTTTATTTTATTCCCAGTTCATTTATGTTTTAGTTTTGAGGGCTGTATCGCCTCACGGTATACCTTCTGTTACGCTGCGCGTTTAAAGACTGTACTTAGAGTTTGCTGAGCATAAAGCTGAGCTAATCTTTGGTAGACCGTTCTGGCTTCTACTCTTCTTGCTTCCTTTCATTTCCCCTCTTTGGGAGAATGCTGGGCCTCTCGGGGTATAAGACGCCACACTGCCGTGCCCGCCTGTCCGAGTCCCCCTTCTTAGTGGATGAGGGGGGGAGGGAGCGGTAAGAGGTGCAACAATCTGTTCTAGAGCTATTTTCGCCTCTTCTCTTTAGGTAAACTCTTGTGATGCCACTGAGGGTCGCGCTGCCTTTATGAGCACCGAACGACGAGTACGGTTGGAGAACGTAGTAGGTTTGGTTTTTTTTATTTTTATTTTTATTTAGTTATGACCTAGTACCGGCCGACTGCCGAAGGGCTCAGGTGGGAGTTGGAGCCAGGGTGTCCGCTCGTCTAGTATGAATGATTCTTAGGTAGTGACTGTGGGTGACTCTGAGGTAAGTACGTCCGCCACGCGGATTTCTGCGTGGTGTCGTTTTGGTCCGCTTTGTAGGGGGTTTCGAAATTCTGGGTGGGGTTTTAATTTTGCTAGGGGGGGATTTGATACGTGTAAAACTCGGTTGATGAATTTATGGTCTTTAATTTGCGACTCCTCGTGTATGTTGGTGGAAAACGGCAACATTGTCACTAAATATCGTTTCAATTTAAAATATTTCAAACACGTGATACTTTAAAATTTTGGATTGGTGAAAATAATCAGGCTATGGGTTTTTGTTTTCTGGTACTTCGAGATAAGAAGTAAAACGCCATTTTGGGTAAAATGCGTAGTGTGAAGCACATGTAAAATTTGGAAAAAGTGTTCCTAAAATTGGATTGAATTGTTCAAGAAAATTTTTAACTCAGCCTGTTGCTGGTTTTATTCTTTTCCATATAAATAAGTCCTGTTGGGGACTTCGAATTTAGTTCGGCTTTAATTTTTTGGTTGCTTCTGCTACACATTGGCTTCGATCAAGAGGTAAGCTACTCACTTTCGTTACTTATTTACAAGACATAGTTTGAAATGCATGCGTACATGTTTTGAAATTGTTACTACAGCTAAAGATCATATTTTAAAATTGGGGTATCAATTTAAATTCTAACACATTTATCTTATATAGGTTCTTTTTGGTCCTTTGCACATTCACTCAAGATTAACATATCTCGTGCTTCCATAAGGAATAATTAAACCGTTTCTGACAGCACATTTGGATATTATTCGTCCGAGGTGTGAAATATTAGTTATGGGTCTTCGAGCCTGAATGGAAACCATCTACGATTACTCCTTCTCCTAATATCTTCCGACTTAACAGAAGAAATATACATTACACCTACGTTTAGTTTCCGATAAGTATTATTGTTACACACAGACACAATTTTACCTATGGTGAGTGACTTTTGATTGTTTTTCTGTATAACGAGGCTTTCGTTAACTGTACTTTACTGAAAGTTTTATAACCATTACATTACTGTGCTACTACTTGTATTAGTGTGTTTCTGCAATTATCTTAATCTTGAAATTAATGCTTAGGCTTTATTATTTAAACATTTTCTGAGTAATCGAGAGTAATACTATACATTTGTACCTGTAAAAGATAAATTGGGTTATTCCAAAGTTTTGCTTACTTACCTTTAACTTTGCAATAGAATTTATATATTATCTATTTACTTTTCTTGTATACTGGCTTTGTTCTGCTAAACAACCGTAATTGTAAAACGGTTAGAATTACCTGTGTTTACTGTACATGCAACCAGCTGTTTGTTCACTGAATGCTGCTCGTTGAGTTTAAATATACAATGTATGTCATAAGATTATGCTAACTGCTGGGGTTTCAATTACTGTGTAATTCAACGGGAATAGTTATTTACTATCATTGGGGTTGTATAACATTTATTATTTTTTTTTCTTTCGGATTACAATTTTAATCGTTGTTTATTATAAAACTGTTTGAAGTAGGAGTCACTAATTTGAATTTTTTGTTGGTAGCTTTATGCTTACTTGCCAACTTGGTAATCAACTTGGCCTTCAAAATTTTTTCTAAATGCTTTACGCTTATTATTTTGTCTGTAATGATCATGTTAACTGAATTTAATAATATTTTGTGCTTACATAAGTAAACAACTGGGTAGACATCTAGTGCTAATTTTCGCTTTATATTCGGGGTTTAATTGCGTCCGGTTGATTGGAAACCGATAAACTAATCCGACGTAGAGCTCTTCGTGGAATATCGGGTTACAAGATTTAAATTTCGGATAAATAATATATATATGTTTGGGTATCCTTTTCTTTTAGGGTCAACGCTAGATGCCGAACCGTATGGGGTCTGTGTAGGTACATTTTTAAGTAATTAATAATTTTGTTGAAAGGTAAGTTGATTACTGCGGATTCATGTGGTAGTTATATTATTAAGTATAGTATTATTTATTGTTGTATGGGTAATATTTCCTTACGAAATTGTATTTATGTCAGCGAGTTGTCGCTCCATCACGTTCTGTTTTGGGTAAAGGTTTACGGATTTAAATTATTATTTATACCAGTTGTACTATTTCATTTTGGGTATATTAAAAGTGATGTTAAACGATTGTAAGCTCTTTCATTAATCCTGTGATCTACGATCAAATTCCTAACCAGTTCCTCATCCATGTGGACTTAGTTCACCATTTTCTTTTAGCTGTCTCTTTTGTCCTATGTGGCCGTAGCCCTTTTCTTGATAGAGGGGCGATAAAGAAGTCAATCAAGTGGTGCCCCTTTTTTAAACTTTATGTATTTCCTTTCTCCTGCCAAAACGCCCAGGCATCCAAGTGCTGAACCGACCGACTGAGCTTCCGGCTAATTCCTCTTTTCCTTGTTACGGCACCTTGGTCACCAATTTCTACCAATATCCTTTTGTGCACGTAACAGTCTGCGTGTACGTGTGCGTGTACGTGTGCGTTTGCGTGTGCGTGTGCGTGTGCGTGTGCGTGTGTGCGTGTGCTTGTGCGTGTGCGTGTGCGTGTGCATGTGCGTGTGCGTGTGTGTGTTTGTGCGTGATGCGCGCGTGCGGTGCGTGCGTGTGTGCGTACGTGCGTGCGTACTTGTGGGTGGGTGGGTTGCGTGCGTGAGTGGGTGTGTGTGTCTGTGTGTGTGTGTGTGTGTGTGTGTGTGTGTGTGTGTGTGTGTGTGTATGTGTGTGTATGTGTGGTGTGTGTGTGTGTGTGTGTGTGTGTGCGTGTGTGTGTGCGTGTGTGTGTGTGTGTTTGTGTGTGTGTGTGTATGTGTGTGTGTGTGTGTGTGTGTGTGTCTGTGTGTGTCTGTGTGTGAGTGTGTGTGTGTATGCCAGTATGTGTGTGTGTGTGTGTGTGTTTATGTGCGTGTGTGTGTACGTGCGTGCCTGCGTGCATGCGTGCGTGCGTGTGTGTGTGGGTGCGTGTGTGCGTGCGTTGAAATGAGTGAATCTATGCTAACTGGAGGTTTACTATCCCACGCTTCTAAAATCCGTTGTTGAAGGGCATCTACATTGTTTGGGAATGGCTCTAGATGAATTATTCTCCATCCTACCATATCCCACAAATGTTCGGTTGGTGATAAGTCTGGCGAACGAGAAGGCCATGGAAGCAGATCAACAGTAGCGTTATTGTAAACTCCATTCCAACCCTTGCGAATTGATAATCCGGCTTCTCGTAGACCGATAACTCTGTCACGTTCAAACTCGGTTAACTGATGAAAATTTACATGATGTCGGACAGGAGGCATTATTTTAACTTTAATGTGCTTACTTATTAAGCTTACAAATATGCTTAACATTGACACTTAAGTAAGTAATGTCAAATGAAAAGAGTTCCATTGTCGATGATTAGTTGATTAATCTTTATTGTATCTTGTTGGAATTTTCATCGTTTCTTAACAGGAATAATTCATTAAAATACATCATCGTTTACTAGGTGTTCATTTATTTATAGGGGCCAGTAAACATATTTAATCTGCGCACGAAAAATTTATTTAAGTACCTGAGATATATTCGACACCATTACGATAAATTCCCCATTACTCCTCCCTATTACACTATTTTTAAGGTGCTTATAGCACCTTAAAATTTGCCAATTTGTACCCTTTACGATTACTTTTGGCATTTTCTCAAGAAATTCTTATTCATTCAAGATGATACTTCATCACCATATGCGTTACTTAAGTAGGCGGACGTCACGATTACTCCTGATAGGACGTTGTCAAATTGACTTGTAATTTTGATAAATGCCACTACAGAAAAAAATATCATGGCCTACACTAATGCAAAATTAGATGGAAAAGAGTATACTGGAACTAATTTTCAAATAAAAAAATCTGTAATTTAGGTATTTTTTTAGGTATAAGTAATACGTTTCGGTCAATTTCAGAAGTTTATTTTGCAAATAGGTAATTTCCTAATGTAATTTCTTTATTTATAATTAGTGTAACAATTTGATTATTTATGAAAGCAATTTTACAAATAAGTGGTGCAATTTCGTAATGTCAAAGAATAAATTTACGCCGTATTTAATATTATTCTTCTACTATTAAGTAATTGTACACAAATACATGCGTGCGCATGATATTTATATTTTGAACGATTTTATATAATTTCATATTACTTTTATTTTTAAAGCGTTTTTGTGGAAAACATTATCAAACTAAATCATTTGTTGACATTATGTTTAAGTATGAAGTATTTAAGTTATTAAATTTATAGCTTACCAAACATTTTAACCGGAGCAAGCAGCTGAACATAAAACGTACCTGAAAAGAAAAAAAACTGTAATTAAGTGTAACAATACGTTTGGAAAACATTTAATAATGGTAACAATAAAGAACCAGAGGATATTCAGTATGTGTACTCCATTTAACAACCATTATCTCTAAACAACGTTTATTTGCTTGTCTTATTTAAAGGAAAAGTTGTGATAGTTATACAAAGACGAGTAACTACATTTCTGGTGCACAGATAGTCTTATCCAAAGCATTACATTGTTATAACTTCAAGAACAGCTCACAACTCAGTTGTAACATATATTCACACTCCAGGGATAAGGACTGTATTTAAACTAAAGTTTTCTAACTTTACAATTAAATTTACTCAGGGGCGAAAATTTCATCACTGGGAAGAACAATCAATATAAACATAATATAAAAGATTTATTGTAAATATGCGCGTACAATATTTTGAAGTAAGTTCGGAGAGCATAGGACAACATTTGTTTTCTATACACATGGGGCTTATTGCTCAAGGGAATATCCTAAAATTCGTGCGTCGACTTCTGCAAGTTGAAGGGTTCAAAGGAAAAACTCTTAAGGGAAGTTGAAAATATTAATAGGACCATTTGAGATTTAAATTGTGGCATTTATCTTCTGTTGTACCTTTCCGGTTGTTTTCTATTTATGTCCTGTCCTACTTACCCTCCCTATTATATTTCTATTTTCCAAAGAAATTTATTGTAGCCAATCATTAATCAAATTTTCATAAATATGTTCAAGAGTATATCTATGGATAATTCATTACTTTAGGGACGAAAATAAATATGTGCGAAGTTGCACCAATCATTCGTCTTACTTCTATTTCTAATTACAATTTCTGTCAACAGCATTGCATTTTAAAGTTGAAACCTTCTTAAGTTTAAATTAAAACTGTTCATTATTAATTTTGGTGCTTTCAAAAGGTTAAATTAGATTGTTTTATGTCTATCGTGATCTAAATTTAAAGGGATTAATTTTTTAAGGAAGAAAAGCAATCGATACATTTATTAAGCCGAACAGGATAACGACTCAGTCGTTTATCTTGCTTTAACATTTCGTTACAACAAAATGAATGAGATTCTTTCATTTTCTTCTTTATTTTCTTAAATTAGATAATATTTCAGCATCTAAATATTTTTTAAGTAAAGTTTATTTGTAAGAAATAAAGTCTATAAATTTTTTTTCAAACTAATCGTTGAGTAAGTTCTCTTAAAAAAAAACAAAGACTAAAAGGTTTAGTTTAATTGTTGTACTTAACTAAATGTTGTAGCTCCTTTTGTTAAATGTGGACTTAGTAATAGATCCAAGAAACGGAAGAGAGTATAGTAGGTAAATTCGTGTTTGTCTTATTTGCTTTAATTTATGTTAAGAGCTCTGGAAACTCAGTTAAAGATACACTAGTTGTAGAAACTTCAATTTTGTTGTATACATAATTTGATGTAATGTGTAACAATAAGTTTAACATGTAAACGACTTTAAATGCGAAATAATTTGTTACTTCACACTTATTTACATTTTTAATTTGAATTAATTAGAAGAAAGATCTCTCATATATCGCAAAACTTGTAACAAAAATATTAATCATACACATAAAAATGCAAAAAGAACATGTTTCAATGCTTACTGTATTTTGATCGGATTGCAGTATATACGTCGCGAATATAGAAACTTGCTCTAACTAAAATCACGAAAATCATTGTAAAAAATTAGGCAAAACACTTATGTGCAGATTGAAAGTGTCTACTGAAATATTTATACGGTGTGTACATAAAGCATGGAATAAATTCAATAAAAAATCAGGTGTTTCTTTTTTGGAAAAACGTTCAGACACGTGAATTCTAATTTTTTGTTCCGGTTCTTTTCATGGTAAATTCATGTATACAGTGTGACCTAAAAATAAGTTACGATCGTCGACTTCATTTTTCAAATAGAAACACTTATTTTTAATTTTGTTTCTGAATGACGCATCGAATTCTAAGTATATGTTGTGTAGCATGCATGCCCTATACCTCAACTCAACAGTTATCGAAAAATTTACTTCAGAACGTATCAGTAACCAAGACGATGATTATGGCAACTATCAATATATTTTCACTAAACATCGTATTTACTAAATTGAATTAAAATCCTTCTTGTGCCTGACACTATTCTAAAAGGTGGATAAATTCTTGCTGCACCATATTTATTGTTTCTGGACTAATATTAGCGCATTCTCTTCTTATTCTAGTTTTTTCAATCGTTCAGGTCTAGTTTTGTACACATTTTTTAGATGGCCCCACAAAAATTGTATAAAGAATTAAGATCCGGAGACCTTAGTGGCCATTCACCAGTTCCATGCCTTCATTCCATCTGTTGGGAAATGCTACATCATCGAGATATTGTCTAACCTGAGCTGCATAATGCGGTGGTGCACCATATTGCTGGAACCATAAATTTTCTTTATACGTCATTGTATTGCTAGGACTGAGACATGAAGCTCTTAAACTGGGGATTAGATGTTGTTCTAAAAATTCAAGAAATCTTGGACCGTTCAAAGTCTGTTTATGATTTGATTTTTGACAATCGCTGCCCAAACATTATTTTTTCGGGATATTGGGTACGGTGTTCTCCTATCCATCTGGGATTTTCTTTGCCCGATAGCGGCAGTTTTGTGTATTAACTTCACTGGTTAATGTAATTGCTGATTCATCTGAAAATATAATATTTTCAACGTGGCGGGGGAAATTGTGCCACATTGATCGCAGAAAGTCCAGCCTTCGGCTTATCTTGCACAGAGCCAGTATCTCGAAACTTTCTTCAAATTTTGCTAAATGTCGATTGGTTTATTGGTCTATCCGAATATGTGTTATTAAATACAACACATACCTCCTGTTGTGTTCGAACTCTATTATCATATCCAATTATCATAAGAATTTCAATTCTTTGTGTTATATAACGCCTTGTACCTAATGTCACTTTTAATTGAAATTATCCCAGTTTCGGCACTTTTGCGGGGTATCGCCCTTATTTTAATAGATAGAGGGTTGCGATCTCCGGATCTTTCAATTTTTGGATTGTATCTTATGGGTCGCATGCGAAAAAGAGTCTATATAACACAGTCTGTAGCGGAGTTTCTTGAGGCAATTGATTGAGGCATTGAATGAAAATGTGTCTCGAATAAGGCAATATTGGCCGTCATTTTGAAAATCACCTTTAAAAAACTGTTTTTTCAAAATTCTGTTTCTCTGCTGCTTTCTCTAACTTAAGTTTTAAGTAAGATAGGTAATTTTGTTTTCTTTTGAGTAAAATTCCATAATTTTATCATAATTAAGTTAAAATGTTCCAATCAATAATTAAGAGATCTTTTAAATTGAGTTTGACAATATAATAAAGTATAATAATTTATACAATATATTACAATACAATTAATACTTTTGGAAACATCATATTATGGCTAATGAATATAAGAAATAATATACAGGGTGTTCCATTTAAAAAAACACATGTTCCATTCATTACTAAAAAACGGAAGGTGTTAGAATAAAACTGACTATGCCAATGGATTATCCGGAAGAAATGCTAAAGGAATGCGTTTTAATTTTAAAACTGAGATACGAGGGGTTTCAATTTCACCCTGTGTCTCAGAAGCTAAAAGGGCTATAAAAAAATTATGCAGGCGCCATTTTATTTTTACAAAAAAATTGCACACTGTCACAAAAACTGCGCCCTCTACCTTTAAATATAATGGATAATTGGAATATACTGTACTTATTTGAAAAATGTGTCATTCGGCAACAATCTTGTAAGGAAAGAGTCCAGCTTTGAACCTTTAAATGCCATTGGAGACGTCTAAATGAATCTATGAGCTTCACGAAATTATTTTTAAAATATATTTTACTAAACGTAACTCATGTTACAACACCATCAATTTTTACCTATGGTATAATATGTATCATTAAACCTAAACTGAAAATATTTGACTATTTAACAAAATTTTAAATGTGATTTTGTAAAGATAACAGTTATAGACACGCTAATCCGTGCGACCGCGTTTGTAAATTAAAATATGGAACAGTGGAGCTTCCGATTTAAAGTGTCTCATTCATTTACATTGGATTAGATCCTTAGTGTAATGTAAAATTGCAAGTACAATAACCATAGAGTTTCAGAATTTTGCTTAAAATCTTGTAGCCCATTCGAGGGAGTAACATTGTTGTTTTGGGAAAGATTTGTTGATTTTCCTAAAGTTGCCATATTGCCTAAGATGGCCACTTTAGTGTTTCAGATAGGATGAACATGATCAACTTTACAGACATACGAAATAAGCTTTGCTTTGTCATTAAAAGTATAGTTCTTTGTTAGGTAAAAGTTAGAAGTCCTGTGTTCTCTTAATTAGTATCGTAGGTGTGATGTCGTTACTTACTTCATCTGAAGTTGTAGTTTCAAATTTTATTATAGTCCATATTTAAATTTGAAGCAAAAACCGTTATCCTCTTTGATGACGTAGACGTTTTGGTATAGAAGGAAGTCTGTTGCTTGACGATCTTTACACAATTACTATGGGAACCCAATGTGAGAATTTCAGCGCCGTCAAACATACCATACCGTAACAATATTGTTTTAAAACTTGTTATGTTTGTATGGAATGAAATAGATAAACATTATCTGCAGAGGTTCTTCAAAAGTAATTGACAAAAAGAATTATTATAAAATTTAATCAAAGTATTCCACTTTATAAATGTGTTGTATTAAAAGGACCGTCACTGTTAGGAAATAAAATGTAACGCGAGAATATTTGCTACATGCTCATAATTTTGTAAATAAGACGAAAATAGCAAACTAAGTTTTAATCCTTTATATTCAATAACATCAAGGATTACCTAGATGGAACAACGTGTATAAAACAATATGTGCTAAAAATACTTTGCCAAATAAAACTTTAAGAGTGGCGGAACTTTTGGGTTACTCAAATAAAGTATCGATTTAGCATTGATCCCAAGTACTGAGGGATAAAGAAACATTTGTCCCCGTCTAAGTAGATAAATCAGGAGTCGTGTAAGTGAACGATACGCGATTAACGAAGCTGCTGCTAACCATTTACGCGCTTAAGAACTAACAGACTGTTAACTAGTTTCAGCTGTTTCGAATAATCAAAGAAGTTACAGTATGATGTAATAGTTCTTGCCATCGATTTACATTCCTTGTTATTTATTAAACACGTATCAAGCACTTTTGATAGTTGCAAAGTTCTAAAAAATCTTATTTTTATGTATTGAAGCATACGAGGAATTTTCTTTATATGTATACATGTATAAAGTTTATTACAAACATCAAGTTACTACCAACCGTAAAGGACCCACCCTAAACGTTTAATATTAACAAAGCAGTTATTGACAAGGGTATACGATTTATATTCATTTGAATGAATGTTTGAGTCTGGGATCGCTCGTGATGCATTAAGATTAGCTACCTATTAAATTATTTAGTTGTATTCAAAACTACTTTGCGTATCTTAAACTTAAATGTCAACACTTAATGCAACTTATATTGCTTATTAACTTATT
Organism: Vesta saturnalis; assembly: GCA_036346205.1. Taxonomy (NCBI): domain Eukaryota; kingdom Metazoa; phylum Arthropoda; class Insecta; order Coleoptera; family Lampyridae; genus Vesta; species Vesta saturnalis. Next base: position 2,917,635 of record JARFJB010001033.1, on the reverse strand, counting down.
TATGGTGAGGATTGATGAGGTCATAAAATTTAAGTAAATGTAACGACTGGAATTTCATTCTCCACTGAAAAAACCTACTGCATATAATGAAAATACCGTTGTATTTAGTAATGCTAAATTAACTTAATTTTGTAGGACATACAGAAGCTTAATAAATTAATTAATGATTTTGGAAACAATTACAAAACATTGCGTTAGTTATAGTTACAATAACTAAATATATTAAGCCAATTAAAAGTTAAAAATTATTAAATTTATATCCTTCTACCTTATATGTTGTATTGAAACAGTTACTGTTCATTATATATATATATATATATATATATATATATATATATATATATATATATATATATATATATATATATATTATTTTATTTAAAATTAACTTATAAAGTACATACAGTTCAAGTTTGAATCGGTTGTGACTTGCCTCCTCGATAGCTCAGATGGAAGAGCCCCACTCTAGCAAAGTGGAGGTCGTGGGTTCAAGTCCCACTCGAGTTAATCTTTTACTGTATGTACTTTAAAAGTTAATTTTAAATAAAATACAACTAATGATTATTAAATTGAACTTCTGTTCGTTCACTAAACCAATTTCTATAGTTATCTATTACTGGCATATTCGAATTGTACTCGCCATTTAAGTAGAAATTTTATCAATGTTCCCTATAATTAAATTTAATAGTTTTTGAGATTTAAATGTTTTTTCGAAAATTGTTGGTTGAACACTATGACATTTGACAATGCCTACTGGCGCCATTTTTAGTGCGAAGCAAGTAATATTGACGTTATGCATAGGGGTATCCTTAAGCTTTACGCTGATGCTTCTGGTACTGCCGAATTATCTACAGGGTATTCAAAATGTGACTTCCATCTTTTGAAAATAAAAACCATAAAAACTTAACTTTTTCAAATACAATTCCCAATATTTTCTTCCTTTAACGGATGCAGAATAAAATTCTGCATTGATTTGTATTAGCATTCCCTATACCTATCTTCGATAGTTTTTCTCATATTGAGGTGTTTGTTCAATTCTTCTGAAATTCAAAACGATTTACCTGATTTTTCCATGGATAGCCATGAAAACCACAGCTAAGTTTGTTGTTAGTAACTGTCAATACGTTTTGTTGTGTTTCTGTGTTCGGTTTATCAAAATGGAACATGGGAAGTATTTTGAACTTATTTTATATTCATGGAGAATGTGATAAGGTTATTAGCAGAACTTGCCGTTTGTTTAATGACCGATATCCTCATTTAACACCAATGAACAAGCACAAATTTAAGCGAATAGAGTCAAACTTTTTACGGCATGGAACAGAGAAAGCTGCAGAACACGATCAAAGCCTATTTCTGGCGAAGAAGCTAATGAAGTTAATGTCCTAGCATATTTTAATAACTATCCCCACAGCTCGATACGATCTGCTGCAGAAGATTTGGGCCTGTCTTACTATTCCATACAATACATCTTAAAGAAGCATAAAATGCATGATTATTCGTTTACCTTGGTTCAAGCACTTCATCCAGGCGATAATTTCAAGCGAGTGGAATTTTGTGAGCAAATGTTAAGCAGAATTCAGGAAGACCCGCTGTTTTTACGAAAAATAATTTGGACTGACGAAGCAAAATTTACCAGAGAAGGAATTGTTAATCGACGTAATTGGCAATATTGGGCGTCGGAAAACCTACATTTCAAGCGAGAATCAAATTTTCAAAACAAATTTAGTTTTAAGTGTTTTGTCTTGTAATGAATGGTCATGTCTCTTTTCAAATTTATGATGAACATTTGACAAGTATAAAATATTTGGAGATTCTGAGAACGGATGTCTCTGAATTTTTAGAAAATCTGCCTCTTAATATTTTACAATACTGCTAGTATCAAATGAACGGAGCTCCTGCACATTCAACGCGTGACGTTGATCAAGAGCTCACCACTATGTTTGGTGATCAGTGGATCGGTCGAAACGGACCATGGCGGTGGCCTTCCCGATCTCCCGATCTAACTCCACTCGACTTTTACGTGTGGGGTGAAGTCAAGAATCAAGTATACGCCACTCCAGTCCACACAAGAGAAGACCTAGGCTTAAGAGTAACGACGGCATTTCCCCAGTTAAATCGTCATCACGTCAAAAAGCTTGCACGAAAGAAGTTCATTCAAGACTTTTACGTTGTCTTCAACAAAATGGAGGCCACAGAACATTTATAAAATTTTGAATTGTTTTTCTTACTTTCAATAATATTAATAGTTATTATTTGCATATTACATTTATTCTCATCTTATTTGTTGACGAAATTTAACAGTTCTGTTTGCTTTGATAAACTACATTAATGTAATTGGTTTCTGCATCTGTAGTAGGCTACGGCCGTGGAGAAATCGAATTAATTTTTCTAAATTTCGGACGAGATTTTAGAAATACCTGAATAACTGAAAAACTGTTGAAGATGGGTATAGGGAATGCTAATACAAATCAATGCAGAATTTTATTCTGCATCCGCTAAAGGAAGAAAATATTGGGCATTGTATTTGAAAAAGTTAAGTTTTGATGGTTTTTATTTTCAAAAGATGGAAGTCACATTTTGAACACCCTGTAGATAATTCGGCAGTACCGGAAGCATCAGCGTAAAGTTGATGGCTACTTCCGGTATAACCGGAAGTGTAGTCATCATGAAAATATTTTCCTTAAATAGAATATGAATCACTTGTCCAGATACAAACTTTCAGAAATCAGCCATGGCTGGAACTCCTAATACTTCTAATGAATGGTTACGACCAATCACTATATATATATATATATATATATATATATATATATATATATATACAGGGTGGGCCACAACCAACGCGCGGTCTCTAGCACCCAAACGAATTTTTCAAAATCTGTTTGGGCGAGAATATAAGCCTTCTAGGACTACAATCTAAAATTAGTTTGATTTATACAGGGTGATCTACAAACTTGTTACTTATCAAAGTTATATTATTTTAAATGGAATACCCTCCTTTTTAATTTTTTTTTGAAATAAGGTGTAAAAATAAGGTAGACTTTCATTAGAGTTCCCTATACCTAAACCTTACAGTTTCCGAAATATTTAACATTTTTTGAAAATGTTGGGTTGTCAAAAAATTCAAGTATTTTCGATTCAAAAAAGAAGAGACAATCTAATCTAGGTCATCGTAATAAGTATATTTGGAAGTACGTATTCTGTTGCTTATTGTTTCAAATCATAATTTATAAAATACAAAGAATAACGTGTAAAGTTAACAAACTTCAAAGTTAAATATCTTTGTTATTTTAAATACAACGCCCAAGAAATGTTTGTCGGAATGGAATAGTCTTTTGACAATAGTTCGAAATGTATTAGGGGTCCCTATACCTTACTTCAATACTTTTCGAGAAATTAGTGTATTTGTTAGAATTGTTTGATTTATAAACATTTCTGTCATGTTGACGTATTACAAAATACGACAGTGTTTATAACTATTGATGATTTTTTCATTACAATGAAATATTCAGTGCAAGAAAGAGTTGATATGGTGTTGACCATAGGAGAATGCCATGAAAATTGTCTTTTGGCTTCCAGGGTTTATGCCCAAAAGTACCCTAATCGCAACCATCCTGATACGAGAGCTTTTGAAAGGCTTTTACAAACATTTCGAGCCACAGGTAACACTGCCTATCCAAAACCTAATAAAATTAAACCGGTAACTGGCAATGAAGATTGTGAGTTTTTAGTATTAGGATCTATCGCTGAAAATTCCCACACTAGTACTAGAGTAATTGCTAGACAAAGAGATTTAAGTAGAGGAAGTGTGAGAAGAGTTCTCAAAAAACACAAATTTCATGCTTATCACATAGAAATTCATCAAAATTTGTATGGCAATGACTTTTAACAACGAATAGATTTCTGTTTGTGGGCAATTAAAAAAATAGGGGATCAACAACATTTTTTAAATTTTGTATTGTTTACTGATGAATCAACATTTCACAACAACGGTTTGGTAAATAGACATAATTTTCACTATTATGATACCGAGAATAGGCATACTTTTAATACTGTTGACCGCCAAAATCGTTGAAGCATAAACGTATGGGCAGGAATTATTGGAGATCACGTAATTGGACCATATTTTTTCAATGGTCATTTAAATTGTAGAAAATTTTTGAGATTTTTAAAGCGAGACTTTTGGACACTTCTCGAAAACGTTCCGTTGAACATTAGAGGGAATATGTGGCTACAATTAGATGGGGCACCTGCACACTTTGATCGTGGAGTTAGAAATTAGGAAATTTGTTAATAAATGGATTGGAAGGAACGAACCATGTCATTGGCAACCGAGATCGCCTTGTCTTACTCCAATGGATTACTTTTTATGGGGATATATTAAAAATATTGTTTACAATATTCCTGCTACTACTGCAGACAATATGAAAGAGAGAATTAGAAATGCGGTGGACACAATTACTCCAGATATGTTAAGAAAAGTCAGACAAAATTTGGAAAAAAGAATTAGACTATGCATTCAATAATACGGTCATCAGTTTGAACATTTACTGTAGTGACAAATCCAGCAGTAGGCTCTCGGTGCATAATGTGAAACGGTCTTTTTCAAGACCAGCAACCGTATAACCTTGATAACCTTAGTAAACCAAAAACCGTTTAACACATTTGTAACCTTTGTAAATCACAGAATTCTAACTGATTGACATGAGTTAATGGTGTAATTTCTAAAAAAAGTATTGAAGTTAGGTAAAGGGAACCCTAATACAGTTAGAACTATTGTCAAAAGACTATTCCATTCCGATAAAAATTTCTTGGGCGTTGTATTTAAAATAACAAAGATATTTAACTTTGAAGTTTGTTAACTTTACGCGTTATTCTTTGTATTTTATAAATTATGATTTGAAACAATAAACAACAGAATACGTACTTCCAAATATCCTTATTACGATGACCTAGATTAGATTGTCTCATCTTTCCTGAATCGAAGTTGAATTTTTTGACAACCCTACATTTTCAAAAAATGTTAAATATTTCGGAAACTGTGGGGTTTAGGTATAGGGAACTCTAATGAAAGTCTACCTTATTTTTTCACCTTATTTCAAAAAAAAAAAAAATTAAAAAGGAGGGTATTCCATTTAAAATAATATAACTTTGATAAGTAACAAGTTTGTAGATCACCCTGTATAAATCAAACTAATTTTAGATTGTAGTCCTAGAAGGCTTACATATTCTCGCCAAAAGAGATTTTGAAACAATTCAGTCGTTTGGGTGCTAGAGACCGACGCGTTGGTGGTGGCCCACCCCGTATATATATATATATATATATATATATATATATATATATATATATATATATATATATATATATATATATATATGAGCATTTTGAATGCTACTGTAAATTCAGAGAGAATGTAGAGTTTTTATTTGTTTGTGCCCTTTTAGTGTATTCTCCAAACTTTTGGTATTATTTCATTACTATCACTCATGAGAGCAAAAGAAAGGGTTTAAGCAAATACATTTCAGAAAATTATATATTGATGCAAACATTAAGTAGCGCTGTCAAAACTTTTAGCTTTTATGTTCATAACATTTATTTAGCAACTGTTTCTTAATTTGGATTCAATTAATTAATTAGTGAGCTAATATTCAAGGAAATTTTATCGTCCTTTTTGATATTTAAAGTGAATAAAATGAATTATGTATTTGAAATTGAGTTACTAATTTACCGAGTGATACTTATCTTGCTTTCTATGATCATTTAAGATTTTTAACATCTCAACCAAGAACTTTTACAGAAAAAAATCCGACCGTAGTGACGCCTTATCACATAGGTATATTATCGATATTGTATAGGTGTTAGTTTAAAGCTGAGCGTGTTCAGTCGGCAACCCGCTTACTATAATAAGCCAGCTTACGCGACACCTAGAATAGAATAGTTACTACTTGCTTTACTGAAACATCCCTTGGAACTCAATTGGTGATACTTTACAAACCTATGCGCAGTACTTACAAAATATACTTATGTTACATTTTTCTTGTAAAACTAAAGCATTATACAAGGTCTGAGCTATAATACGCCTCATTTTGTTTAAAATAATAATTTATAGCAAAACATCATAGCTGTGTCGTATCGATGCTTTTGGGGAGCCAGAAATGATCGCAAAATGGGGGTGTGTCAAAATGTAGAAGAGAAAGAACGTTCCAGAGGAATTAACTGTATATAAGGTGTAAGGTGAATATAGGAAGAGGTTAAGTACGAAAACCAAATGACATGGCTCTGCTTGTAAGCTGTAAAATGCCTGCTTTTGTTTAAAGTAGTAATTTATAGCAACTTAACGCAGCAGTGCCGTATCTATGCTTTTATGGGCTAGTAAATCGTAACAGAATGTGCAGAAAGGACAGATCGTTCCAGAGGAATTACTAAGTGGAACAGAATTTTTGGTTTTTTATATATAGCAATATAACGTCACGTGTTAAATGGATTTTAATGCCCAGGTCGATAATTTTTGTATAAAATTTCACGGAGTAATACTACAGTTTAGTTTATTTCTTATTGATAATGGAAAAGGAAGAAATTGTAATAAAACCATTGTTTCGACCATGAGATTGAAACAATTGTAAAAATTAAAAGTACAGACAATAAATTTTCATCCTCAGATTTATATTTAACGCTTAGGTTAAGGGTTTCAGTACTTTTAACTCAGAGATTGATTTTTGATGAGCTGTCCCGACATTATATTTTCTTTGCTCACTGATTCCTCATCTGTTCGATTCTATAAACGCTTACGAACTTTCGAGTACCTTCAAAGCAAAGCGAAGGCCTCTATAATTAAAAAAACGAAAATTGTCATTATATTTTATTAACAACGTTGACTTACCCGAAAATGTCAATAATGTTATATAATTTTGAGCAGCTATTGAAAATCGAGGATTAGCACCAGAAGCAATTTATTGAAACATGGGTTTATAATTATGTACAAATATGCAGTCAAATACCTTTATGTATACCTTCTACGTCTCGATACTTCTTCTCATATCTATGAGATATTTTTCTTGGCAGTGAACATTTAACCGTTGCGAAATCTTCTTCACATATTTCGTCTGGAATTCTTAATGCTTAGAATTGAACTGGAGTCATGTTATAAGAAACCAAAGATTTGGTGATGACCTCTACGATATTAATACAAGTACTTAAAAACATAGGAATAGAATGATTCATTTATCAAACGGCTACATCTTGATGACCAAACGTATCTGTGTTTCTTAAATGCTAAATATGCTAATCGTCGTTAATAACTGACATCATTAATTAACGGTTATACTACGTAAACTAATTTGCGATATCTGGCATTAACAAATGACGTAAAACCGATGTGCAGAAGGTTCATAATTACATACGTAGGTACAACTCATAGTACGTACGTTATACATTATGCGAAACACTATAATTGTCTTGTAAATTGTATCTCGTATAAAAATGGTTCAAAAGGAAATGCCTTGAGCTGCGAATTTTACCGTTAAATGGTGAAACATTCATTTTACATAATGCAATTGCGTGTTTTACAATATACTCCTAAGATAAAGTTAATGGAAAGCCGTCATTTCTTTGCATAGTCAATGCTTAAGTGATGGGATTTTACGCAAAAAATATATAAAATTGGAATAATACCATATAAGGAATCTGGTACTATTATAATTTCAAAATATCAGACGAACATTATGTATATAAGTTTAGTTTTTGGCTTTATAAGACAAATTCAAATAATATTTGTTTCCATGCCTTTAAAATTGACAGTTGAGACTGGATATCGCAAATATTAAACACCTAAACCATTTTTTAATCATTCAGTCACAAAATAAAGAATACCGACGTACCTTGTGCGCAACAAAAGTTGATTATATAAATAAAAAACAAGGTTACATCACAATATGTGTTAGCATAAATAATGAGATATAATAAAACTAAATAGAACGTTAGCAGTGTCCGTATGTTACTCATATGTAGACTACCATAAGGTAGAAGAGAAATATTATGCCAGTTTGGTGAGCATGTAAAAATAATAATGTAAAGCATTAGAAAATGTTCATATGAACTACATTCATAAAACGTTATTATTTAAAAATTGCATCTTTTACCTTTTGACTTAATTACAGAAATATAAATATATATATATATATATATATATATATATATATATATATATATATACATATATGCGTGCGTGCCTGTGCGTGCGTGCGTGCGTGCGTGCGTGCGTGCGTGCTTGTGTGTGTGTGTGTGTTTGTGTGTATAAATGTATAAATAAAATTTAAGACCAGCAAACTGGGGTCATGGGAAAGCTCTATCCAATGCGCTATCCAACTAGTGCATAATATGCAGGGTTTTATTTAAGATTTTCCAGAAAGGTAACAACTCGCTTATTATAAACCTGTATAGTAAAAATAAATGACTAAAATATTGAACGTGTCAAGGGTGCGCCCTTTTTAGCGGTAAACTCAAGGTCATGCGATGTGACCTCTTGAAGGTTAAAGTTCATCGACTATGGGTATCACATTACGATTCTTAGAAGTATACAGATTCACTAGTTTCGTGAGCAGGTCTTAGATCAAAGATCACTGACTTAGCCAAGAAACAAACCCTAAAGTTGATTCACCTCTGGACCTGGACTAAATTACGATTCCTATAAATCTAAAAATAAAATCAAGTCCTGGAAACGAGTGGAGGGAGATTCCAGAGTTCATTGATGTTTTCAAGACCAAAGTTCATTAACCTCTTGAATCCGGAAGTTGGTTGATTCCTATAAATCTACAAATAGAACCAAAATTCATCAACCTCTCCAAAGTTATTCACTTAGAACAAAGTTTATTGATCCCTTGGTGTAGATACGAAACGGAGAGTACTATGCTTTCAACCAATCATAACGATGTTGTATTTTAGTACACATTACCCTATCGCTCACGCTGCAGTGTTAGTCTTTTGTTGAAAGTGATAACATGGACTTCCAAAAGATGTATACAGTGTAACGGCTATTTGGAAGAAGGATAAAGCCTAACTCCACTAATGAGTAGTAATTCTGATTTACTTTCTCAGATTGCAGACTCATTCTGTGAGAATATAACAGTTACCCTCGAGCTGAATTCAAGTGATTTGTATCTATCGGTGTTAAGGCAACATTGCCATTTTTACGTAAAAGTAATAACCTAATTTTTGTGGCACCCTACCTTATATTACTCTTTTCTTAAAGAATTGTTCTATTTAAAATAATAGGACTGCTACCATTTTCGCTCAAAATGTAGCTTAAAGTAAATTGGAATCAATAGATTCCCGATATGTATGTATCCTTTGTATGCAAGATTTTATTTAAATTATTTAAGTGGTGCCAATTTTCGTGCTTCATGCTCTTGGCCATCTCTGTACATATAATGCTCCATGGCACAAAATTTATGGAAGTCCGGCAGATCTTCATCTGTGAATATAGGAATTATTACAATCTATTGGTTAAAAGTTGTATAATCGCAAATACAATAGGTTACCTACAGAATATAATTTTAAATACTAATTTCCTTTCTAAAAGGAAAAGGGAGCAGGTAGAGGGGCTGTTATAATAATGTAACTCGCTTGTAGTTTGTTGCGCACGCCGTTTGTAGTTAAAACGGAACAATTAAGTAAAAACTGGATAGTGTTAATGTGTCCAGCAATTATGTAAAAAAAAATCATCAAATTGTGGGAAGAAAATTAGAAGCGTATTCATGCATAAAAAAGGTATAAAAGAAGATAAGGAGAACAAGGGAGAACGGTTCCAGAGTGACGGCTAAGTGACATCATCGGATCAACCTAAACATGGCCTCTTCACCGATTCAAGAAACGCCAAGTTACATCATCTGGTATCAACGAAAATAACAAGTAAGAACCTTTTGATTGTGTGAATAAGTAAAGTGTTTATGTGTTTGACTTCCTATAAGCTTTAAATGTAAACATCATAGTTAAACGAAAAACAATACGTTTAATTCTGATAAAAATTTTACCGTTATATGTTAGTCTTAAGAATATTGTTTTACATTGTAGGTTTGAGTTTTATATATGATACTCTAAACAAAACAGTCGGCATTTAGGATTTGACTTAATTAAATATTATCACTTTTGATTCATTTTATTATTGACTGTTACAAATCTTAAGTGCTTATACAAACACGGCGTGTGTAAATACTGAAGACATCAAAGTACAGGTAATTAATCACCTTAGATTGAGAATAATTTTGATTAATGGTAACATTAACCATTTACCACATTATTAAGCTAGCTGGAGCGTCCCTATAAAAGGAAAAAGGAATTTATTGAGTAATTACTAAGTTCGTTTACACGAACCGAAATGTGATAACAATAAAAGTAAAGTTTAGTTAATGCATGTTATCCTTATAAATTAAAATCACTTAGTTAACGTTGAATCATTTCACATTTTCATAAAAAACAATATAAAATTTTTACTCAATAATTTTGAAATTATAAAATATTGAAAAATAACCCAAATATTATTCTTTGCAGCCAGGTGTATGCAAGCAAGGTAATAATCGAAGTAATACGCCCGTTATAAAACAATCCCCAACGTGCGAACCATTGCATAATATTAACATTCCGAGTATTTTATTATAAATTAGTTAGATTTTCCATTACGTCCATGCCAAATTCCTTTGAGAGTAAGGCTAAACCTTGTTAGTACACATCACAAACTTTCGTTGAAAATTATCTTATGTATATATCAACAAAGATATGATATGGATAAATTTACCTGTAGACTGTTAACGAAAATTCTGCAACCAGCTAATGCATTTAATGCTGCACTAGCAGTTGAAAATATGCAACTCTAGAAAATGCACCAATCTTATATATTTACTTACTTAAAAAGACACCATAATCTCTGTCGTATCAAACTTTAGACAGTTATATAAACAACTGTATTTGGAAAATGTAATATTGCATCGTTTCAATGTCTCCACAACAGTTGAAACATATGCGCAATGGGAATACTTGAACAGAAGTGTCGTGTCCCAATGGACTATTTCAAGCAAACAATTCGATAGCTCCTGTAGTGCACAAATGTCCAATTACTGTATGTAAAATCTTGACTGTACTGTATACACCTTATAAAATATAGGTATTTTATTACACATAATTAAATCTTAACTATTATACAAATGGAGCAGTTTGGCGAAATCATATATCTAAAATAAATTGTATCGCGTGCTAAAAATTACGGTAATTTGTTCTCTACACGACTTTCCACGTTTTCTATGCCACGACGGTACCAGATTTGTTAGATTAAACTTTTTAATGTGACTTTGCAGCATGTTATTGACTTGCGGTATATTGTTTTAAATTACGATTTAATATTCCTAAAATTAATTATATCAATTTCTATATTTACACCATTTTAGAAGTTTGTGTTATGATGTATTATTACAAGTATGTAAATTTTCTCATACTTTATACAACAGTTTAAGCACGAAAACTGAAATGTGTTCTCATTAAATAAACAAATTGTGAGTCTTTGTACTTCATTTTAAAAGCGAAGAAATTAAAGTGTATTACATGAAAGCGGTAATTTCAAACAATTCAATCGTGCCTGAAGTAATAGTGAGTACAAAGCCTTTTTCATATTTAAATAAGCATATTAACTGTAAAAGGGATTTTTTCACTTTAATGCAGTTCAGCAGTTACTTCATTACCGTAGCTTTGAATTTTGCGGAAAATTCATTATTGTGTTTACATTAATGTTTCCTTTATTTTCCTAACATAAATAAACAAGTACAGAATGACGACTGAAACCTAAATTATTATCTCCCACTACTATATCGGTATCAATATAATTATTGTAGCTGTTAAATATCACTTACCAGGGTGCAAATTACATGTTAATCAATCAGAATAAGACAGTATTGCAACACTATCCATTATCGTTTTCAGTGGCGAAACTACAAAATTTTTCTGGGGGGGGGGGGGCATGCCCCACGGGCTCTTTTTGGGGAAGGGTGCGTACAAAAATTTTGTTGGGGCGTACACACAACTTTTTTATAGATGCATGCGCATGAAAACAACGTCAATCTTGTTTTCCTTCTCAATTTTAAACAGTTTTGGTTTTCATCATCATGGTTTGTCACGTACCTACTTTAAGTAAAAGACTTTCTTGTTTTCACATTTTATTTAGGTAATATAACATATAAGTATGAATAAAAAAAACTTCAAGCTAATTTTAGTTTTCTATCTGTTTTTATAAAAACAGAGAGAACTTGTTCAGCCGACAATTTCTGCTTAACTAAAGTATTTTCGATACAGAGAAGTGATAAATTTGAAAATCTATCTTGTACCATTGTGGTTCTCAGCCATGTTTTTATCCGCCTCATAGCGGACAAACTTCTTTCGCAACCAGCTGAACTGATTGGAAGGCCTACAGCAATTTGTAGTAATTTGTAAAGATTTGGAGCCAGATCCCCCTTCACTTGAACTTTTAGATTTTCCAACGTGATTTCAAGATTTTTATTTTTGAATAAATTTCGTATCACTAAAACTTTAGCTTGAAGTGTTGAGATTTCGATATTGAAGGCCCTCTGATAATTGGCGACGAACTCAAATGCTTGATCCAAATCTAGCTTCATAAAGGAATCAATCGATCTTGCAAGGGCAAGATTTTCAAATCGTTTTCTCATATTGCCAATCACGTTGTCCATGACTTGGTAGTAAATGTTGACTTTCCAGTATTCGGGAGCTGTAGTTCCTGCAGGTATGTCGATCAGAGATGATTTACCCAGGGTTGAATCAGATAGATATTCATTAAGCCTTTGTGGTTGCTTCCTTTTTTTTGAAATTCTTAAAGGCTCCAAACAAATGTCTTGTTCCCCTGAGAATTTTCTATTTCACTCCACAGGTCCTCAAATTTGTTCCTCTTCTCTTCAAAGCTACTTATAGTGCTATCTATGATATCACTAGCCTGACCTAGTGTGGCATCTTTTCTCTGAAAATATTTACTCAGTACATTTGCGACCATTAACACTGAATGGAAGACAGTATTGCAACACTATCCATTATCGTTTTAATTCTACGGTAATCAAGACAAAGCTAAATAGTACTGTTTAAATGAAGTGTGGATGTGTGCAGGTTTATAGCAAAAAAATAGTGAATTAGTTTTAAAATAAGATGAAGTAGCATAGTATGCTAATCCCTGAGTAAGAACTGTTTCATGTTTCATCAAATGTAATATACAGGGTTCCCCATAATAGGCTACCCATTTTAATATTTGCATTAAAATTTTTGTAGTTAACAAAACAAACTATTTATTATACTAAATTACAGCTAACTCTTTGAGATTTAAGATAACTTATAAATATTTGGCTAATTTAATTCTAACTTTTAAAAATCACGTCTTCTAAATGACCTCCACCAACTTCAACACATTTTTCAATATTAGATAAAAAGTGGTTCATTACACGGCGTAGCAAACCTTCGTATATTCCTTCAACTTCTTCACGAATTTTGACTTTGAGTTCCTCGATTGTACCTGGACGACTCGCAAACAGTTTGACTTTTAAATATCCCCACAGGAAAAAATCGGGTGCCGTTAAGTCGGGGGACCTCGAAGACCAAGGCAAATCTCCGAATCGAGAAATGAGTCGGCCATTAAACATTTCTCGTAGAACACTCATTGAGTTTCTGGCGGTATGAGCTGTTGCCCCATCTTGTTGGAGTAGTAAGGCATTGTTTAGTAATCCTCGTCTATTTAATTCTGGAATGAGGAATGTCTCTAGCATGTTTACGGATGTTACTGTTACAGCGCGGTTATTATCATCCTCAAAAAAATATGGACCAATAATACCAAAAGATCCTACTCCACACCACACAACAATTTTTGGATTATGGAGGTTCTGTGTTGAAGATTTTCATTTGACCAGTATCTAAAATTCTGTTTATTAACCATGCCGTTCAAGCTCATTAGGAGACTGTGAATTGCTCCTTGATGTAAATCCAAAAATTCTTGACAAAATGCTAACCTTGCTTCTTTATCTTGATTGCTAAGGTGCTGTGCCATTTGGTATTTATAGGGATGAAATTTTAAATCCTTTAAAGAATTCAATCTAAGCTTCCTTTGATATTCCTAGGACAAGGGTTTGTCGATTAGCAGACCTTTTAGGAGTTCTCGTAAACGCAATTCCAACTCTTTCAATATTTTCTGGTGTACGAACTGTTCTTCGACGTCCAGGCTTCTTCAAATTTTGTACAGAACCATTTTCACGCCAATGACGAACCCATAACTTAACAGTTTTATGATTTGGCGCGTGACCCTTATTGTTGTTATTAAACTGACGCCAGAATGCACGCCTAACTTCTTCTATCGAGTTACTTCTTATGTAAGTTTCTACACAAAACACACGTTGTTGGACTGAGTAATCCATAAAAATTCAAACGGATATTGAAATAATGTCTCAAAGCAAAAAAATCAAATAATTATTGATGAAAACTAACAAACTTCTCGTAGTAAAATGATGTTACACGAAATTATTAATTTATAACTTATTTGTGACAGGCGCCTACCTGTTTCATAATTAACTTAAATCCCAAAGACTACAGAAGATAATCCCACAGAGAACAACTTATTTAGTTATCTCGTAGGGAATTTATTAATAAAATAAAATGGGTAGTCGATTATGGGGAACCCAGTACCGTAGTTTCGGGTGACTTGGGACTAGCGGGTGATTTGGGACAGAGTGTATTTTATTTAAAATATGCATACTGCCCTCTGTTAGGAAGTAGAGGAAGCTTGTAAACTTTTAGAATAGGTGTCTGGGTAGTAGGACGTGCAGAATTAATAGTCGGTTAGAAACTGGAACAAGTGTTAGTGTTTAAATAATAACTTTAAAAGGTGAGGAATATTTTACTCATAATAAACGTAATAAACTTCTTGTTGTGCAGAGCACATGGGAAATATTAAACACATGTATTACTTTTTCGTTAACTCTTGATATGTTTGTAAAAGACCCCGATATTCAACGTTTAAACTTAACCTAAAAGTTTTAATACAGGGCCGGCTTTATACTTTTGTCTTCTTTCAGGGTGACTTGGGACATGCCAAATAAATATAAGAGAATACAGGAAGTCACAAATATCGCGATTTCTCAGATGAGGTGCTAGATACAGCATTAAAGGACATAACTAATAATCAATTAACATTTAGAGAAGCTAGTGAAAATATGGCATCCCCAAATCCACATTGGAAAGGAAATATAATAAAAAATATGAAAAAATTGGCGGTCAAACAGTATTAACAACAACCGAAGAAAATTAATGTCACGCGATTGCATCAGCTAGTGACTGGGGATTTCCTTTCGAAGCACGTGACGTTATGGATTTAGTTGAAGGCTACATGAATAGACAAGGAAAGAAATGTTCAACATGGAATAACAATAGACCTGGCATTAGTTGGTATTATGGATTTATTTCAAGAAATACTGAGTTAAGTGTACGTCTCTCAGAAAATATTAAAGAAGTAGAGCTGCGGTTTCTTCAGCAGTCATTAATAACTACTTTGATAATCTGGAGGTTTCTTCAGCAAGAATTCCCAGTGAAAACATATTAAATTACGATGAAAGTGGATTTACGGACGATCCGGGCAGAAACAAAGTAGTAGTCAGAAAGAAATCGAAACACGCAGAAAGAGTATTAGACTCATCTAAATCCAATACATCTGTTATGTTTTGTGTAACAGGCAGTGGCAAAATGCTCCCTCCTTACATAGTGTATAAGGCAGAACACATCTGGAGTACATGAACCGAACGAGGTCCGGTTAATGCTCGATACAATAGGAGTAAAGCTGGTTGGTTTGACCAAAGTCTTTTCGAAGACTGGTTTATGTCAGTGGCGTTACCATATATGAAAACTTGGATGGACAGAAAGCAACAATTGAGACAACCTTGCTAGCCACATATCTGAAAGTAATCGAAGAATGTGAATCAAATAATATTAAGTTCATTCTCTTACCCGCAAACAGCACCCATTTATGTCAACCACTTGATGTGAGCTGTTTCCATCCAGTAAAAGGAGCTTGGCGCAGGATACTGAAAGAGTGGAAAAAGAAAAATAAGAGTCCATTAAGAAAGGATCTGTTTCCAAGTTTACTCCGACAAACTTTGGAGAAAGTTGAAGCCACTTCTGCAGACAACATAAAGGCTGGATTCAAAGCTACAGGTCTGGTACCATTAGATCGAGGCGTTGTCTTAAAGAAAATACCAAATCCAGATGAGCAGGTAAATGCGAACCACTCAGTGACTGACATAGTAAACACAATTAAAGATATTTTGAAACAGCTCGATTTGGAGCAAAAGATAATGCCAAGCCTGTAGCAAAGAAGAAGAAACTCGATGTCCAGCTGGTCAAAGTGTTTCTTTTGCCGATATATAGCAACCGTCAACTTCATCAGAACCACTTCAGATTAGAATTAAACCTAGAACATTTAGAAAAAACCTAAATCGCCAGACAGTGAACCAACAAGTAACCAATTGAGACTGAAGTGTTAAGTGACACGAACGAGTGAACTAGAAGAATCTAAATTAACAGAATCTGAACTAGAAGATGATGAACCAGACTATAAAGTTAATGATTTTATAGTGGTCGAATTAACTGTAAGAGGAACGGCGAAACGGTTTATAGGTCAGTTAATAAATATAGAACCATTTCGTTGTTTTTTTTTAAAGATGCATTCAAAAGTAGACAACCAATTTTATTTCCCAAAATAAAAGATATCGGAGACATTGAAAAAATGAAATTCTCGAAACTGCCTCCTCCAACAACATTACGAAGAGGACATCTTCAATTTAATTCTAGTGCTTTGGGCAGACTTCTATAAAGACTATTAAAAATGTTTGTAATTATATCAATAAATGATTTTCACAACTTCACTAGTTTAATTTTAACCCGTCTGAATAAAAAAACATTTAAAACTTTTTACTGTCCCAACTCACCTTATAATATGGTATACTTGAGACAAACATTGAAATTTACTACTGTCCCAAGTCACCCAAATGTCAGGGTGACTTGGGACACCATTTATTTTTTGTTATCAAACGGATAAGAATATACTCAATAATTTATAAACAACCAAAAATTATGCTTATATGGTATGGGCCTTAAGCATTTTTATTAATTTAAAACAATTTGTAGTTGTTTTATCGCTTGTTAAATCTGAAACTTGTCCCAAGTCACCCGAAACTACGGTATTTTAACTATACATTACAATGAGTAAGAATCCTTTCTAGACAAGTAACCGCAGAGGAATTTGGTGATGTTATCTTGTACAGAAATGAGAAAAAGCTCGTTAACAGTAGGAGCTAATACAGCCAAACATTCACAAGTTAATAGTAGAGTTGGACTATCACACTATTAAAACAACCAAATAGAACAAATGATTTCATGAAGCCCTGTTTTTTTTGCAAAGGTATAGTTTGATTCAAATAAAGTTGGGTATGACTCATACTCAAAATTAAACTAAGATTTAGGCGACGTAAGTCTTCATAAAATCAGCAAAGTATCTTTTAGTTAATGTTTTTATCGGCAGATGTCTTCACATAAATTTCCATAAAATGTCAAAGAAAGTTGAAAATTATTAAATGTCCTTTATATTTTAAACTTGAAAAATTATCCATTATATCCACTCATTTTGTTGATAGAGTCAAAACTATATTGCTGCAACAGTGAATCGTTATAATTTAGCACATGGTTTGGTTATAATTGCATACCATCTTAATACATAACTTGTCTATTTGTAAGTAAACAAATACTTTTTTTGTTTATTATAAATCAAATCATTTCAGGTGGAAAAATACGATAACACAAATATCGAGACAATTGTGAGTACTTCATTCTTGTAGAAGAAAGTGCGTACAGTGTAATGTAGTACGAAATTATAGATGTTTAATATTTTAATTTAGCACATAGTTTAAATAGATTTTATATTGCTCCAAGTCAAATGAAAAGCAATTTACATAAATCAGTACATGTAAATTAACCCTAGAACGCAAACACACGTAAAATGTACGTATGCTTTTTAAATTTTAAACGATTACACCCGTGATATCTGTTTCCGCGGGACCAGCGTCCGACAGTGCTTTCCCCACTTCTTAGGTACTAAAGCGCCGCCGAATCCGGCATCGCATCAGTCGGTGTTAGTGTGTGACAGTAGTAGGTGTAAGAACCCACACGTAAATTTTACGTATCGTTGGCGTTTACTTATAAATCACTACACGTATTTTTGACGTATAGTTGGCGGAAACGTGAGTATAATTTTTGGAGTGGTACTTATTTTCTCTATAAATGTGCGTTTTTTTCTAGCCAAGATAAGCTCGAAAGATACTTTAAGTTCCAAAAAAATATTGAGTGATAAGGATTTAGAAGATATTCTTGCAGCAAGCGATTTTAGTGATATAAGCGACGCTAGCATTACCGATAAAGACTATGCTCCAGATCCATTAGATGAGGATTCATACACTGAGGAGCTATAGGCCATATGGAGACGTGGCCAAAAAAGAAAACAAATCACTGCTTCCAAAGGATCGCCGCCAAAAAAAGCAAAATTACTCAATGATGGTGGTATTCCATCCACCTCACACTCAGTCTGCTCAGGCTCAGGAGGTACACCTTTGAGTAAGGAAACCAAAAGGAAAACACTCTTCCTAATAATTTATTTGGAAAAAATGGGTATAAGTGGAGTGATGCATCACCAACATCTGAAACGGGGAAGACTCCAGAAAGAAATGTGGTTTATATCAGACCTGGTCCAGTTGGCTCAGCGAAAAACCTTACCGAACCTCTCGATACGTTTTCCTTATTTTTTAACGATGAAATACTGTCGGACATACTAATTTATACAAATGAAAGAATACTTGACCTGCAAGAAATGTATAAAACACAAAACGAATCAACTTCTGTAACATCAATAAGTAAACTGAAGGCTTTATTTGGACTTTTAATTTTAGCTTCCGCCTTGAAAGACAACAACTCTCAGCTGAACTCCTATTCGACGATTCATTTACGGGATCCAGGTATCGAGCCACTATGAGTAGAACAAGGTTTCTCTTTTTACAATATGCACTAAGATTTGATGACCAATCGACAAGAATTGAACGAAGAGCAGTATCTAATTTCGCTCATATATCGGATTTATGGGATAAATTCATAAATAATTGCACAGAAAGCTACAAACCCAGTGCATATTTGTGTATTGATGAGCAGCTAGTGGGTTTTCGTGGGAGGTGTCTATTTAGAATCTACATACCGAATAAACCAAATAGATATGGTATGAAGATCGTTATGGTCTGTAATGTTGCAACCAAATACGTTCTCAATGCAAGCCCTTATCTTAGAAAATCAACTAACACTAATGGAGCTCCTTTGGCTAACTATTTTGTCGAGTTATTGACTAATCCAGTTTGGGGCACCAATCGGAACATCACGATGGATAATTGGTTTACGAATATCCCTCTAAGCAATAAAATAATTAAAGCTCCTTTTAAATTGACTGTCGTCGGCACGCTCAGAAAAAACAAACCACAGATACCGCCACAACTACTAGATATAAAATCTAGACCGTGTAAAACTTCCATGGCTGCCTTCACTAAAAATTCTACTCTAATCTCCTATAAGCCGAAGGAAAATAAAAACGTCCTTTTGTTATCGACGATGCATACCTCAAACGTCCTGAATCCCGAAACTTTAAAGCCAGAAATAATACATGTTTATAACTCCACGAAGGGAGCGGTGGATACATTCGATCAAATCACACAGAACATGTACTGTAATAGAAAGACTCGACGCTGGCCTCTTTGTTTCTTCTATAATATGCTGAACATTGCCGCAGTATTCCTACGTCATCTATAATCACAATTTGATAACTATAAAAAAACCGGCATCTAGAGTCAAATATATGCTGACACTTCATGAACAATTAGCTATGCCTTGGCAGGAAACAAGGCGCAGTATTCCTACCTTGTCCAGAAATTTGAAAGAATGTATATCAAACGTGATAGGGGAGAAATCTTTAAAAATTACCAAAGTGAAACAAAAGGGAAAACGTTCATACTGCAGCATCTGTCCATCTGCTAAGAAAAGGCTGACGACAACTCACTGCCACATCTGTCCACGAGCACTCTGTGGAGAACATCAGATTAAAATATGCTACGAATGCGTCCAAAATGTCAATAAATAATGTAACTCTATGCTATATATCACTTTTTTATGCCATATCAAGCTTTTTTGTTTTACCTTCTGCGGAATATTTTTCATTTGTTTGTATAAACGCCATAATGTCTATTCAGTGTTTTACACACGTAAAATTTACGTATGGTTGGCGTTACCGTAGGATTTTAGAACGTTGGCGTTCTAGGGTTAAAGAAAAACTTTCACTATCTGTGTTACTCTCAAAAGTGGAATCGTTAACAGATATAATTAATGGTTACACAACCACAAGATTTAATTTAACTTCCCACCACTCTAACATAGACACTTCGCCATGCTTAATGCATTTCTGCCAATATGTTCCACCAATTTGTTGTAAGAATTCCATTCATATTTCTTTTACATGGTCATCGGTAAATTTGCAATTATGTCTTCGTATACTTTTGTTGCAGTGTTCTTTGCAGTTTGCTCACACCAGTTCAATTGGATAAAATTTGACAGTGATATGGTGGTAACCGTAATATTCTGTGTCCACACTTGTGTGCTATTTCAACTACTTCGTACACCTTTGGCATCGCATTATCTGCAACTAATTGCAGTAATTTTTTTTAAACATGCCAGATTCATAAGCTAAGTTTGAAATTAAATTACTTTCTAATCATTTTTTAAACAACTCCGCACACATATCTCCGTGATAGTCTGCACTTTGTGATTTTGTAGAAATCAAAAGTGAAACATCGGAAATAAATAATCCATCTACATGAACTACTACAAATCTAAAAAATACAGTTATTTTATTAGGAATTATAATGTAATAACTAAATTACAACAAACCTCTTTCCTTCGCCCATCGGCTTCTTCTTCACGCTTCTCTCAGATTTATTATGCCATTTTCTTTTGTGCGGTCTTCGACTGAAAATCCAAGTTGCATCTAATAATACAGGATTGTATAATTTTATTTATTTATTTTTGTAATATTCTCTTAAGAATCGTACACATTGCCAGCAGTATGTGAATGTTCCAGTAAACCTTTACTACGATCATCTGCTTTAAATGGAAAGCCAATGTAATGTAAATGTATTTAAAATTTTATACAAATTATGTAAAAATGTTACCAAATTACCTATAATTAATTGTACAAGTTGTAGATAGTTTTGAAAAAAACTGGTTTTTTTTATAAAAAGTAAAACAAAAACAATAATTTCAAAAAATGTCAGGGTGACAGATGCTACTTCTTAATCACCACACACGTTGAGTGCGCTGTATGAATTGTACTGTAGATTTATGTTTTCATATGCATCCTTCTCTAATAAAAATGTAGTTGAGAGAGAAATAAAAATATGTAGTTTTATTTACATGGGTGGCTCATACCCAACTTTATTTGAATCAAACTACACAACTAAATACCAGTCTAAGCATATTGAAGTCCCCCCTTTAACTTTTGAACAAAAACATCTTTAAATGAAAGTAAGAGAACTATTTTTTGACGTAAAAGTGATAGCCGAAAGTTTCAAAATGACAACTGGGCGACATTTTGATATTTTTTTCTTATGGGGTCGATTGACCTCATTTTAAAGGTACTTTCATTATTAAATCAACCGCCGAATTTGAATAACTCGTATTCGCGTGACGCGCTATTTCGTTTTCAACCCCCTGTTACGTGACACCTTCAAGAACTGATTCTAAACGAAAACAAAAATGTGACAGTTAATTGTTGCTATGGTTTTTAGACTCTGATATTTAGGCGTCAAATTGTATCAAAGTGTATGAAAATGACAATGTTTCGTCCTTTAACAAAAAAAAAACTGAAGAAGTTATCATCTTTCGTGATGCTAATTACAATTATCATGCTGCCGTCTGCATCTTTAATGAGCGCTTTCCGCAACAGCCAACATGTAGAAGATTTTTTATAATCTACCGTAAAAATTTCGATTAACAGGGACGGTAAAAAGAAGTTTCTATGGGGTTACCCTAAATCTTGAGTATATATAACAAATCTGGAGTCTTTGGAAGAACAAGAAGAACAAGTAACCGCAGAAATTCTTCAGAACGTTAGGGACGCATTCTCCAACCGAATGTTTATTTGCCACAAGATACTAGGCGAAACTTTCTAACATATTTTAAAATAAGGATTTAATGTTGTTTATGTGTTGCAATTTTTTATTTGTATTTTTAAAATTTTATTTATTCTTTCTCGACCTTTTTATATTAGCTAATTGCGATTATAGCTTTATCAAAGACGATAACTGCTTCAGTTTGTCGTTTAAATGACGAGGCATTGCCATTTTCATGCATTTCGTAACTATCCAACTAAATTTCAGAGTCCAAAAACCATAGCAACAATTAACTGTCACATTTTACAGTACGTTAAGAATCAGTTCCTGAATGTATCACCGTAACAGGGGGTTGGAACCGAAATTGGGCGTCAAGCGAATACGAATTATTCAAATGTTTTCAAATTCGGCGGTTGATTTAAGAATGAAAGTCCTTTAAAATTAGTTGTTACTCCACCCCCTTCCCATAGGAAAAAAATTCAAAATGTCGCCCAGCTGTCACTTTTAAACTTTTATAATAAAACTCCAAGTTGCACGATAAAAGCTGCTACCGTTCAAAAGTTAAAGGGGGGTGACAGACTTTTGGTCCTCACTGTACGTAACATATCATTTTAATCGCGGAAATGAGTATTTTCGCATCAGAATTTCTTTTTTCGTGAAATGACTCCTGGCAGTGTCAATATTTATTTTCAATAAAATCCCAGTAACCCTACATAAAGAAGTGTTTTAGTGTAAAAAAAAGTACAAATACGGCACTGAGGACTTCTATTCTGGTAAATTACGAGGTCAAATAATAGCTTTGCAATTTAAAAGTAATGTACTCATTTACGTTTCAACGTAGGGTAACCTAATATGTAAGGTTTTGTTCATAAACAGTAGACCTATAAACAGTTGAAGGCCCTAGGATGTTAGAGATTTCACAATTTTGCAGAAATATATAAGGTCCAATCGCGAAAGTAATATAAAAAGCTACGAAATATTAATATAATGTTAAATGAATGTAATAACCTAAATTGATTTTTTACTTTACTTAGTAAACAATGTGGACACTTTCTGTATTTTATAACGCACTATGTAAACTTTCTTACATTTTTATATTTAATTAATAATATTGAATAATTTACTCAGAACTAAATAAATAAAGTATGAGAAATGCAATTCAATTTACAAAATTACGAAATAAGCTTTCTTTTATGATGCTTTTGTAAAATATGATGCCCATAAGATTATTATCTATAGTAAGGACTAACCCGATGATATTCGGATTTTGTCATAAGAAGTTTATGATAGGTTAATTTTAAATTTGGAGCCAACATTCTTAGCCACTTTTCGATCACGTCTACTTATAAATTGAAAGTTTGGGTAGAAGGGCAGCTAGTTGCGAATGTGTTGCAAGAAATGCTGTCGATTGTTGCCCATAAGAACTGACCACAACCTAAGTGACCCTAGTCCTGTTCAATTACACTTCCACAATTAAAGGGACAAAATTTAGATCAATTATTTGTGAATGTTATATAATGAAAAATAATTACTTTGCCGAATAAAAAAGTATTTTTAACATTAAAGAATTTATCCCACTGTCAGATTTGAAAGGTAATACAAGAACCTATTGTGTTGTATATATTCTAAGTTATTGTTGAAAAACTAAAAGTGAATTTACATTAAAATTCTTTCTTTACACAAAAGTTAATGAGTGATTGAAAATTAAATTCAAGTACGCTATTATTTGCAAAAACGTTAGTAAAGGAATTAATATAAAATACTAAACTGTTGAATAAGTAGTGGCGTAAAATTTAAAAAGTACAAGTTGCATCACTAATTAAAGACAGTTTACAAGTGGGCTTTTTTGTGTGTTTAATTTAATCAAAGCAATATTCAGTAAGGAGAAAGACAATCGCATTCTGTATTCTACCTTAAAGAATTACGGGATTTACTAAATTTTAGTTGTAAGCTTGTATTATCTTTCTTGAATTAAAAAAAAATATTATAATAAGTTTTATAATGAACGAATAAGTTCAAAAGATATACTTAAAAACAAAAGGATTGCTCCTTACCAGGTTTGAACCAGCCTCTATATTCATCTAAAAGCATAACATTTATTACCTACAAGACCATAAAGCAATTGAACTAGTAAAACTAACATTTAAAGGTGTGTCATAAATGCTACTTAATGGCAACTAGGGCGATAATAACTTCGTTTAATTTATGCTCATTATAACATTATGAGACTAGTATAATTTGTTACGCCGAACTAATGTACCTTCCAAATAAACAAATTGTATACTTGCGTAAGGATTGATGAGCTTTACCAATTTCATTACACATACACACACGCGCGTATGTACTCACACACACACACACGCGCACACACACACACACACACACACACTATATATATATATATATATATATATATATATATATATATATATATATATATATATATATATACGTAGGACTATTTTTTAACTACACACATAATAAAAAATAATTGAGAATCTTTTCTTCCACTTCTTTCGTTAGAGAACATCTAAAAATCATTTTTTTTTATTCAGGGGACCTTAAAGCGGATATTTACGGTCTCAGCTCAATTTCGCACTTTCATACAATAAGTTTCCCTGTAGGTTGGAAAGTCAAAAATACCGGAAATCTCTTCCTCTAAATATATTAAATATAACATGATTATTTTCCTTTACTGGCTGACAAAACTGTAGTTACTCTGGTAGACTAACAGTTTATTAAAGAAAGTTTACATTTTACGTTTCCGCTAAAGTGAATGATTATTCAAAACTGACAACATTGAAATTAAAGATGTATGAATAAATTGCTCAAATATGTCCTGTATCTGATTTGCGTTTCATTGAGTAACCCTCTTTTTTATATGGTACATTTCAGGGAATAATCTTGATTTATATAATTTTTCAAACTTTAGAATTTTTACATTATTAAAATCAGGTTGGTGTTTAATTTTTTTACTGTGAGTTGCTAGGGAACAGCTATTGTTTTTGCCAATTTTGCAGTCACTTCTGTGTTATCACCCTATTTCGTAGGCATTGGGAGTCTGTCTTACGTATACTTCCGAGCAACCACTGCAAGGAATTTGGTATATAACATTTGCAATACGGGTTCGGAATTTCATCAGTTTAAAATATCATTTTTGCCCACGTTTTCTCCCATTTAATCGAAACTCTATCTCCTGCCGTTTCCGAAATCCCCATTCTATTTAAAACTAGGTGAATCCTAGTGTATTACAGGACTTTCTTGCAAAACACTGAAAAATATGTGGAGGACTTTTATATCTCTGAAATATTCAGCTGTTTTAGAAATATTAAAAAAAAAACAAAAACTGACCCCCCTCTTCGAGACATCCAGACATCATGGCCGATCTTGATGAAACTTGGGCAAAATTTGTAAAATGAGTCGATTTAGCGATAGGGAAAAAAGTCGATTGCATAACCTTCTATACCTACATATGTACTTATATGTAGTTTGAAAGTTAAAATAGATATCTCGCTTTTCTTTCAAGACAACTACAGACTGCTTCATATCATTTTAAAGCAAATTTCGCTCCCTTTCAAATAAAATAAGCATATGTGTATGTTATACCAGCAATACTAGGAATTTTTTTAATTTTAGGAAAAAACCGGAAGTAGTGTATTCATCAAGATATCATTTCATTAGCGCAAATGAACAAAGTTTATTTCCAAAATCCCAAGTTTTCTAACCAAGATAGTTAGAAAGTTATTACTATCTCAATATTAAATATTTGAAAATTCATACCTCCTATACTAGTAACTTTAGAAGAAGCAGGTTAGTTGCATTCATAAGTGTGGCTGGTTGCCTACAAAATATAAAAAAAACAAAAAAAATGCTTGGAGAAACTTTTGAATAAATCAAATTCGAATAATTGCTAAAGTGTGACCCCTTAAATATAGGCAAATTTATTACGTGAAGAGATAACTTTAAAGAGGCTTTATTTAACTACGCATATCTATTTCCAATGCTTTCATATCCTGAACGGTATCCGAATTACATATTTCTACAAAAAAAAATGTACATGTGACTGTAACTGCGGCCATATTCAATTTTGAAAGTTTTAAAAATTGAGAAAACTGCTCTTCATGCGAGTACTTGATGATCTGAATTTCAATCTTCTATGTTAAAATTGGAAAATTTGCCCCAAAGATAACACCCTTATTTTCACCCCCTGTATACCTATTGCGTTTAAACGCTTGTTCTGTTGACATAATAATCTCGTAGGCCTTCACTCCAAATTTCATCAAAATCGTCTGTATAGTTTCAGCTGGCAAGTGACCACAGACACACACACACACACACACACCACACACATGCACACACACACACACAGACACGTACACACACGCACGCAAGCACGCTCCCACGCACACACCCACACACGAACACACGAACACACGCAAATACGAACACGCCACACACGTACACGCGCACACGCGCACACGCATACACGCACACACGCACACACGCATACACTCACACACGCACAGACGCACACACGCACACACGCATACACGCAACATACGCACACACGCACACACGCACACACGCACACACGCACACATGCACACACGCACACGCGCACACACGCGCACACGCACACACGCAGCCATGTACGCACATACCCACGCACCCACGCACCCACGCACCCGCACCCGCACCCGAACCCGTACCCGCACCCGCACCCGTACCCGCACCCGCACACGCACATTTTGAAATGTTTTCTAAAATTTATTTTCTCGGGATCAGGGAGTCATAAAACATTAAAAATAACGCAACTTATTTTTTTCGATTTTTTACAAACGCAATACTTTGTTGTTTAAGTAAGAATTGATTTTTTTTACATTTTTAACTGACAGAAGAATGTGAATTTAGGCATTATTCTCAGGCAAAGATTTTTATTTTAAAAAATGCATACAATGAAGGCATCTTTGAACTACAAACTTAATTGGCTTTTAACTTTTTATTTCAATTTAAGTAGGAGTAACAGGCAAGATTTAGGAAAATAATTTTTATCCCAAAAAACGTAATCGTTTGAATAAAAACGATTCATAATTATGGTTCCCATCCAAAAATTCAAAAATTAATAGGGTGTTTAATTGAAAATAGAAAAGTAGATGGCAACTTCTGGTACAACCGGAAGCGCTAGAAGTCCGAAAATATTTTAGTTGGATAGAATGCAGTCAATTGTACCTGCTTCTGAATTTTCAAGTTTCTAGTTCGGCCACAACCCCACAAACTTCTAATGAGCACCCTCGGTCAGGCACCCTGTATATACACATCAGCATAACGGAATACTACCTAAAAAAACATACTTTATCTATGGAAGCCATAGGTATAGACAAATAGAAGGAGCACCGATGGTTTCTAGATAATTTTCTCATTAACGCTTTGGAAGAACGAGCAATACAAACAACAGGTGATAAAACCTAAGTTATGGTTAAGATGTGTACGACACTTTATAATCTGGCACACGGGCCATAATAACTGGATGAATTTCTACAATATTTAAATGGAGTTCACGAAAAGATGAAGTTTACAATGGAAGTAGAAGATAAAAGGACACTGCTGTTTGTAGACGTATTAATCTACAAAAAGGGAGAACGCCTAGCACATACAGCTTTTAGAAAAGCCACGTACACCAATAGGTACCTGAATCCTCAGTCCCATCTTCACCCAGCATAGGCCGTGGTCAATACACTAATTACCAAATCGAAAGGAGTGGAGACCATCAAAATGTACATCAGGAAATCAAGGCACTAAAGTCAGCCTTATTACAAGACGGATTCACCGAAAACCATCTTCAAAGGTAGAAATGGTAGAAAAAAAAAATCAAGAAGAAAAAGAGAAGGGACAAACAATATACTCTTACTGTATATAAGGGAAACAACTGACCGGATTAGCAGAATTCTAAACACAACAACAAAATGACATTAAGGATCCGAACCATATCTCTTAACCCAAAAATCAAAATCAGCGTAGAACATCAAGGCATATACGTGATTCCATGTGGAGACTGTGACCGAATGTAGATAGCCTAAACAAACAAACGAGTCAGTACTTGGCTGGAAGAACATGGATTAGCAGTAAGCAGAAACACCACAACCTCATCTTTAGCACAACATGTTTAACCGACATGGCGCGGTAAGACCAGAAGGATAGTATCAGTAGAACATTTAACCAAGAGAATAATAGGAGAAGCTGTAGAACCAACAACATACTCTAGACTTCTTATGGAATCTACAGAAAAACTAGTGAAACGGAAAAAGAAGGTAAGACAGAGAATGTGAAAGCCAGCGAAGATAAAATTAATAAGGAATGCACAGTAGATATCAGTTAAATTCGTGTAACGCGAGCTAAACAAGATTATTCGTGAACTGAAGTTGGCCAATGAGAGTCTGCCGAAACGTGTTCGGGTAAGCGAAGTTTCTTACATGAATCCTACCAATATACGAGAACTTGAAAAATGGATATATATATATATATATATATATATATATATATATATATATATATATTAGTGTAGTGCAGTGTATAGTATAGTGGGTGCCGCTTAGGAAGATGTATGCTAATGATGCAAACATCAAGAAGTATTGTGACTACTTCAAACTGGGGTTTTCAAAATGTATTTAGCAAGTTATTATGTAATACAGTATTTTGTGTTATTACATTATTTTGAATTCATATAAATTTATACAACTGATTCTAACAGTTCTTCGGCGAGTTCCGTCAGCAACCTGCTTATTTCCATAAACTTACGCACCGCCTAGTGCAAGATCTAGGATTATTAAGTAAAAATGACATTCAAGTTTGATATCACGTGGCGAAAAAAGATATTCAATCGGGGAATTCAAATTTTCAATAACATGACGAATTTCGTCACACTTACCGTTTTCAAGATTTCTATGCACGTAAATTAAAATAAGAATACTATTTACGGACTACTTACCCAAATAAATAAGATGTCGGCGCATTACCGTATGAGAAATAATCCTAACAATACAACGTGCCCAATTTTTCCAATGTTGAAGCTAAATAGGAAAAGTTTGAAACTAGAAGTCACAGAGCCGTTTTTTGTATGACGAAGAGCAAGTTCTAGTTTTAGAAGTTCTAGTTCTAGAAGTTATCGTTAAAAATGCTCTCACCGCAGCAAATATTTATTTGCCTACGATCGTATTGCAACAGAATGGAGCACCTCTTCACTGGGGCATTGTCGGAAAGTTCCTAGATACGGTATTTCCGGGTGGATCAATAGGGAGAAGTGGTCCACTTACCTGGGCACCTCGTTAAACCACATTATACCTATGGACTTCTTTCTATTTGCATGTGTAAAAGACCATACACAGGCTCTTTAGAGTGCAAAGAAACTTCGCAAAATACTCGTTATCAAGGGAAAAACCACATTGTAACATCTTGTTTCATATTTTTTTATTTAGTTTTGAAGTTGTAAATATAATTATTAGACTCTCGTTATTTTAGTTCTTGATGTTATAAGTTTAATCTTACAATCTCCTGCCAATCAATACATTTAATTAACCGAAATGAATTAATAAATGGAGCTTTAGTTACACGAAACAGCTTTTAAAACTTAAGAACATTACCGTTCCTAGAATAAAGTAAAAAAATACTCAATGATATTGTATGCAGTAAAAAAAAGATTGTTTTATATTTAACTCTAGATATGGTATTCAAACTTCCTTGAGGCCACGCTTCCTGTTTAATTAGTCCTAGAGACGTATGTGGATTTATTATAGTCCAACAAGTAATAAATTTCGACATGGGTTCACCAACCTCTTTCAAGCTTTATGAAGGTACTGTACTTCATATTAAGTTACTTATATTTAGTTGTTTTGACAAACTTAATTTAAAGATTTAGTAATGCTGAATAAAATGACACTATACAACTATATTCATCTTAAAACAGTTAATTATATTAACAGTTATCTACAAAATTAAACATTTTGTAGCAAAGTTAAGTCTAAATTTATAATTTAATAAAAATGGAAATTTAGCAGATTATTAGGTTTTTTTTGAATAATTACTAATTACATTTAAAATTGTAATGAAAACCTTTGTGTAATTTTTTTAAATCAAATTAATTTTACCTAAAACATGTTCATTTTGCAGCACAACATTAATTATATGCTACAGAATCAT
Organism: Vesta saturnalis; assembly: GCA_036346205.1. Taxonomy (NCBI): domain Eukaryota; kingdom Metazoa; phylum Arthropoda; class Insecta; order Coleoptera; family Lampyridae; genus Vesta; species Vesta saturnalis. Next base: position 2,887,173 of record JARFJB010001033.1, on the reverse strand, counting down.
TAAATTAAAAGTAGAATTTTATAATCGTATTTTTATTATCTATTTACTAAAGGAATGTCCCCGTTTAAGTCTGTCTTGAACGACGTGTTTGGATAGCGTTCTCATTATCTTTTCAAAAACGAAATGGTATTGGAACGTCATCAAAGCTAGAAAGGTATACGTTATTTAGTACGTGGTAAAGTGATTTAAAGAGATCCTACTATAATTTATCAAGTGTGTCCTTTGTCAAGTAGGTAGTACCTATTGTTTGGTTAAATTCTATCTACATTCATGAATTTACGGTGGTTTCAAATAATTTTCAAATGATAGTTTGTTATTTGGGTTTTAGGAAAGCATGTGTTTTATATGTAGAGTCAAATTGTTATAAATGTTCAATAAAACTGTTTCTGTAAAAGAACTTAAAAATAATTAGTAAACTTACATTTATTTAAGCAAGGTTATAATGTAAAGTATCTACTGAATTTGAATAAGTATCCTGCAATCTATTGATAAGGGCGATAACAACGACAGTAGAATACAGATTGTAGAAACGTTAAAATGAACACACATGGAAAAGGAAAATATTAATATAGGATAACGGAGAGAAGCAGCAGTTTTGGTTCGGGAATGCGTTAACAAATTAATAGTATGCCCGTATTATATACCGAGTGACTCAGGCGCAACTCCTGTGGCGGATTAATATGTAGTACTTCAGTTCTGCGTATGTATACAATACTTTGCACACAGGGATTAAACATTTATAAAAATATTGCCAATTTATGCGAAGTAGTGTGGAAAATAAATTTTCAGTGTTAAACTAAATTTTAATTAGTAAACCCTGACAAGCAGTGAACGGAAAGAAGTGTATGTTAGTGTATATACACAGTGCGGCAATTAAATTCCGGGACTGAATTTTTATCTCAACAACCAGAAACGATATATATTGAAATTGAAGGTCATTTTGTAACTTGGGCTCTTGTAAAAGTAACCTAAAGATTTTATTGAAATCGGTTGGCAAATGTCAGTGTTATGATATTTCGGTCATCAGTCCAATTTATTACGCGTAGGAGTACATCATGGAACTACGCGCTGTTATTAAATTTGACGCAAAAACCTTCAAAATTATGCAAAAAGAATGTTGAGTGGCACAAACGATTTTTACGAGGACGACAAACGAGTGGGAAGGCCAAGATCGATTAGAAAAGTGCAATAGTTCGTATCCAACGATGTCAATGCGACATTGAGAATGATGGAAAAGGCATTAAACAATTCGTCAAATTTTGAAGGAGAATTTGGGCAAAACAAAGGTCTATGCGAAATTTATACCACACACACACTAACCGAAGAGAAAAAATTGATGGGAGTGCAACAATGCACAGAGATCATAAGAGCAGCAAATAACAGCCCAACCTCCCTGAAATCAGTTGTCACTGGCGATGAGTCATGCTTTTTTCAGTATGACCCGAAATGAAAGCGTGAAAGTACAGAATGGAAGTCAAATTATCACCTCAAGCCAAGAAAAAACGAAAAGCTACTTCAAAAAGCAAGGGAATGCTCATTGTTTTCTTCGATAGCACGGGCATCATCCACCGCCAGTTCATCCCAATTGGTCAAACAGTAACTGCTATTTTCTATTTGGCAGTTTTACAACGTTTGTTGGCCAGAATTCGTCGAATTCGACCATAATAGTGCGATACTGACAACTATTGTCTGTAACAGGATAATGCTCCGAGTCATATATCGTTGATTATTCGTCGATTTTTGGAACGAAATCAAGTCTGTGTGTTAAATCATTCACCGTATTCACCTGATTTATTACCATGTGACTTCGCACTATTCCCGAAAATGAAAATGAAGTTAAAAGAACACGTTTTTGATAATATTGAAACAATCCAAAGAGCGTCGACGCGAAAGATGAGCTCGAGAAGGCATTTGAACCACCATTGAGTTGCAGTAGAAAATCCATTGAATAATGAAGAAAACTGTTTGAATAAAGTAAAAGGGAGATTAGGTAATTTATATTTCTGTTTTATATAAAAGAGTCTCAAATTTCTAAGCAAATTTTTGAGAAAGCGAATTAGCGAGGTTTAGATATAAAATATAGAGGCAACTATTTTTAAGTGTATTTTCGAATTAAAGTATGGGTTTCCCGTTAGTGCGTCAAAGTTAATTTGCGGCTGAACTGTGCACTCCACATACGTTTAAAAACACTTCGTTCACATGTTTTAATTGCTCATATTTCACTTAACTTAACTTACTCTAGTTCAAAAGGTTTTTGTCTCTTTAATCTACGTATAAGTCCACCGTTGTCGAGTAACTGTAGCACTTCGACATTCACATGTTCATGTAGCCTTGTTTCGTGTTTTTTCGCGAACCGTTTTATTTCCTCACGGACCATAGGCACTTTCAGGTCTTTGTGGATATCTTCATTTCTAATGTACCATGGAGCGTTGACGATGCTGCGCAGTACTTTCTTTTGAAAAGTTTGAATAATTTTTACAGTAGATTTCTTTATGCATCCCCATAGCTACACACCTTAAGTCCAGACTGGTTTTAGTATTTGTTTGTACAGAAGTAGCTTATTATGCAGTGACAGCTCAGAATGTCTTCCATTTAGCCACCACATTGTCCGAAATCTAATGCATAGTTCTTCGCGTTTTTTCTTTATATGTTCTCTCCACCTGAGTTTGGAATCTAGCGTCAACCCCAGATATTTCGCTGTGTTAGCGTGTGGAATTGTTTGCTGGTTGATCACTATAGGTAAGTAATCAATTCTTTTATTGGTGAAGTTTCTGTGTGTAGACTTCGCCTCATTTACTTTAATTCCCCATTTCTTTGTCCAACTGGTGACGTTCTGGATTGCTGTTTGTAGTTTGCTGGTAGCTATTTCTATTTCGTTACTTGTGGCCAGCAATGCAGTATCGTCAGCAAATATAGCTGTCAGGTAAACTTTTTATCTATGTATTTAATAAAATTAATAATAATTTTTAATTACATAATATTTACTTTTGAACTTATCCGTTCATTACAAAACTATATTATTACATTATTCGCAAGAAAATTGAAAGACCTAAAGTTGTTGTAATAAGCAAATTTTGTCTATCGGTTTTTGAAATATTTACGCAGAGAAAGTGCACTAAAAAGGAGACAATAATTTTTTCTTTGCACCAAAATGTGAACAAAAATCTCTACGACTAAAAATAAGAGCGTGAGGCGCTCATATTATAAACATGTGACGGAGAGAAGTGAATTATGATGAGCGCCCCACGCGTTTAGGTTAGGTTAATACTCGCGCGAGAATTATAATAAGTGTGTGACAGAGATAATTAGCTTGGTATATTAAAGTTATACATTCTAAAAAGCTGTTGGGAATGAATGCAAAAGGGATTCTTATTGGCAGGAATGTCTTAAAAATCACAAAGGGCTTTCAGCCATGTGGAAAACCGCGTAGTTGCTTGAAGTGCTTGATGTATATCTATGATAACACTTAATTACTTAATCACTCATTTATTTTAAAGTGATTTTGTGTGTATACAAATACAGTTGAGGACTGACTTTAAAATCTGAAGGTAAAATTTTGTATGAATGTATACACAGTATGTGTGTGTAAATAAAAATTCATATAAGCAAGGTCGCACTAACGATGCTACAGTTAATGTGAGAGGACAGTCACATGGGAGCGAGAGATGTAATTAGGTATTTGCTATTCGGATCTAATTTCAAGTTGAGTTATACTTGTTATTGTATTGTATAAGTATTTAGACAATTGAGCATTTTCTATAACGACTTAGGAGGATCAGTACTGTTTATAAATCTAGAGCCGTGTATGTGAGAGGTATTTCCGTTAAGACAGTACTTGCATGTAAAATAATATAGTGGTCTGACCTCGAGCTTGATTGTATTTGTTTGTTATTGTGTAGGCATTTTACTAATTTAAATGTAAAACATATTTTTATCATTGTATGCAAAACGTCGCAATTGTATTACACGCTGATTTGATGTTCGTATATTCACAGCAATATCGTTTCACTGAAGACTGACTTTTGCACGCTGTAAGTTAAATCAGGCGGTTATTTTTGAATTGAGAGCTGGCTTTGCAGAATGTAGGTTAAACCAATTTGGTATTTTTGAATTATGGTCGGTTTCAGCAAGCGGTAAGATAACTAATCAGTATTTTTGTACTGTAAGTTGGGTTTCGCAAACTGTAAAGTATTATTTGATTGATTGAGATTGATTTGGTTGATTGATTTGATTTGAGATTTATCTGATTATTTGATTTGATCGAACGTGATTTGCCGGAGATTGACTTGTTTATTTAAGAACCAGCCGAGAGCCGAGAGAGAGAGAGACAGAGAGAGAGAGACGCGATAGAAATGAGAGACAAACGAGAGGGGCGGGAGGTAAGAGAGAGAGAGACGAGAGAAACAAGAGAGGGAGACTAGCACGATCAACTTCTATTGCAGATACACTTTCAAATTTCCCCCCATAACGATTACACGGACCTGTACGTACTTTTAAAATATACCTCGTGGTGGAGCCACCGTTATTACACAAAATATTCATTAGTCCATACACAACTAGATGGCGCTACAAACAAATTCAAATTTCGCGCCAAGGTGGCCACGACAGGAGGGTGCAGCCCCTAATGCAAGTTGATATACCTGCCTTACAAGTTAGCATTAGGCACCTTTATTAAAATACTATTTCCAGCAAAGGGAGCCACGGCAATGGGGGCGCAGACCCTAACACAAGTTCCTACACTGCCTTATGAGATAGCGTTAGGGCCCCCTTATTGGAATACTATTTTCAGCAAAGGGGGTACGGGAATGGGGTGGGCGAAGACCCGATAATAAGTTCCTATACCTGTCTTACAAGTTAGCATTAGGGCTCCCTTATTAGAATACTATTTACCGTTCAGGAAGACTTTAAACAGTTACAAACTCATTAAATTTTTAGGGCAATTAAAATTTTTGGAAAATACAGGTATACAGTTTGAAACTTTTTCTTAAATTCTTCTAATTAGTAATTAGGAATAGCATAAATTAAACCAGAAATGGCATATTATTTGATAAGGAGCTAATGTGACACTTTTTGTGGCGAATCTGTAGGTTTGACGGGCGTAGTGAGTCCGGAAAATACAGATGACTTTGCTCCGCATAAAATATACTGTTTTTTCTTCAGACGTTTATTACACTTAAATGTGAAATAAGGAAAAATAATTATCTTGTGAAAATGAGAAATAGTTAGATTTACTTAGAGTGCTCTGGCAAGCAGCAGTAGACGTTGCTAGGTTTCGTTGAAAACAATACATTAAACAAGTTGAAAGTTGTGAAGATTCTCAGTGTTATTGTAAGTATTTTATTAAACTTTTTGTTCCTATTTGTGCAAATTAAAATATTACATTGTTAGGAGTATGATGGACTACACGCCGTCAGATATTACTGAAGCAACAAAAATGAAAATGAAAAGCTCGACGATGTGGTCCCAATATTCGATGATAAAATCATTATTGAGTATTCGACATGGCGTAGATATAAGCAAATACTTGAAATTTCGTGCATATGTAAAGAAGCAGAATGAAGGATACACCCCAAAGCAGGCCCAAGTATTTACAAAAGACCAATATAACAATTTTTTATCGGAAACGTCGGCAGAAATATATTTAACAATGAAGGTAAGTTTTAGAGATAGAATGGAAACAAGTCTTTATATTTTGTATTTTTTTTTAGACAGTTTTGATTATTGGTCTGAATAAAAAATAAATTGTATGCACTTCGTGGATTAAAAGTACTGTTTGGTTCTCCTATTTCGGGGACTGAAGTGTTACTTTTAATTACTAGGGATTAAAAAATAATTTAATCTTGTTATGGCATTGAAACGTCTGGGATTTTAAAAATAATTCATAAATTTCATTAGCCTTCAATAGTGTAGCTTCTTTGTCAAAGTGACTTTTCTAATAATTTAAATTTATCATATAATTTATCATATAATTTATCACATAATATTTTAATTTTCAGAAAATAATATAATTATTTCTATTATTACTCCACGAAGTGCAAAAAATAGTGTAGATACCACGGGATTGAAGTTCCTTAATCCCTTGAATAGTTGTTGGTCGAGGGCTTTAGCCCGAGACCGACAACTATATTCGCGGGATTAAATGAGCCACTTCAATCCCTTGTTATCTAATATACTATTCTTTAGTTGTGAGTAAGTTACAGTTCGTTTAGATCATTTTTGTGCTTGAATAAAATATAAATGATTGGAAAGTTTTAAGCGAACGTTCCCAGGAGGCAATTTTTTATGTTTACGAATACGTCTGCTGAAAAAGTGATAACTTTGGCATTTTCGGCAATGTTGAGGCAGTGTTCCAAACAAGATCAAGTGCTTTAGAAGTGTTAAAACAATAAGAAAGATCGTTTTGAGCAAACGGACGGATCCATTAACCACGACAATTAATATATCCCGTAAAAAAATTCAAAACTGAAGATATGCCCGAAGCTTAAAATACAATAATAGATATTACATATGATATGTAGATAGCATCGTGTTTAAATTTAGAAGATACATCATCCTAAATGCTGGTTTAATATTAGCTGCAAAATCAAAATCAGCCGATTATCATGACAGTATGTATGCAACAGTCTTCGAGAAGTGGTTCAAAGAGCGGCTATTACCGAAGTTAAACAAACCATCTGCAATCGTGATGGATAAGTACTCATATCATTCCCGTTTGTGGAACGGATGCCATCTTCTGGTTGGAAAGAAGTTGATTTGCAAAATTAGCTAAAAATGTACCTTTTTGTGAAAGAGCCCTAATGGTAGATCTCTTGAACCTTGCCAAGCAACATGAAGGTGAAAAGTGGTTCACGGTTGATTACGATATTCTAGAACAAGGCCATTCTTTTCTTAGATTACTTCCACACCATTGTCTATTCAACGCTATTGAAAGTATGTGGGGAATTTGCAAATCATTTTATGGCAAGAACGTTGGTAGAGATGCATATTCTGATGTACTGCAAATGTGGGAGGGGTCTTTGAAACAATTTGATGCTGATGTTTGAAAAACCAACTTTGAGTACTCAAAACATTTTGAATGGACAGTCACGTGAAAATCTGTTAGATGTCATGTAGGAACCGTTGGTAATTTCTGTCGGTGGGAGTGATACAGAAGACAGTGATTGGAATTATGATCTACTAATTGTTTTGTGTACAATTATAGTTAAAGTTTATTTAAAAGACAAAAAACTCTAAAACTTCAGTTTTTCAATTTTCAATTAAAGTTGTTTTTTTTTCTTAAATTCCAAAAATAAATATACAAAGAGAATTGGCACTATCTAGTTAATCAAAGTCTTGTGCCGGGTTAAGTTTAATGGATCTGTGTTAAATCAACCCTTATGCACTAGGCCGACTAAATTGTCCTTGATTCCACCATAACGACAAGAATCACGGAGTCAAGTTTAACCGTCGATAAAGCAATAATAAAAAGCAACGTATACACCGCAGTAGTGCACGTTTACGAATATTCGGCTTTTATCACATATCTGACACCGGTTAACCTTTGGAATTAGTAGGAGGTACTAATTATGTTACTAAACAACAATAACATTGCCAGATTTTAAATAACTGCTCCGTAAATTAAGTTTCACGGGTATCATAACTTCAAATAAACCTCAATTATTGGTAATATAAATGCAATGATTGCATTCCTTTTGAATTTCAAGCTTCTTTCAAGCAACGTAATGGAACCTGAAATGATTATATATATATATATATATATATATATATATATATATATATATATATATTCATTTTTAACTTGCTAAAGACCAGAAAACTTAAAAACCGTTAAAATACACTGAATTATGTTGTCAATTAACAATTGAGTTACCAGCTTTTCCATAATCGTTCTGAAAATTTAGTTTTCTGGTTACATGGTCAAACTAAAAAACTACATAGATACAAAAACTTTAAAGAATACGTTAAATTATGTTGCTAAATTACAATAATTTATCGTAGGCGCTCAGAAAATTTAGTTTTGCGGTTTTGCGTATTGCAGTCCCATACAGATCCTAATTACCAATAATACAGGTGTTTTGAAATTTAGAATTAATTTTTAGTTTTACACAAAGATAGTGCATTTTAAAACTTTTAAAAGTTTTGAAAAAAGTAGTTCATTTACAATTTTGGGGACCAAATTTTGCCAGGTGACATAAAAAAGAAGTTCATATAAACATAGGTCGGGAAATCTCTAATTTCCGAGATGAAAGGTGTCAAAGACATCAAAAAACAAAAAACTTTTATTATTAGCGACCTGAATTATTAAGAAAAAAATGAAATTGGCAAAAAGTTTTTATGCGTTATCCAGACCATCCTCCTGTGTTTACAAAGGAAGAAGAAGATTCATTTAATTCTTGTATCATTATTATGAGCGATAATGGGTTTCTCTTTACTTCTGAGGATTTAAGGAATGTAATAGTATGTTACTTGCAAAAAAATTAGAAGAAGAGTGCAAGCATTAATGAACCACAATAATACACCTGGAAGGGATTGGGTTGCTAATTTTTTAGAAAGACATTCCATTGTTACCTCAAGATTTGCAAGATATAAAAGGAGTAGGGCCGCTGTGGATGCTGATACAATTAATTCATATATACAATAAATACCTATCCGAGAAAATGAGTGAGGTGCCTCCCGGAAAAATTTATAATTTTGATGAGACCAATTTGACAGATGATCCGGGGAAGTGCAAAGTAATTTGTGGACGATGAGTTAAATGTATTGAAAAAATTCAGAACATCAAAAAGTGCGACATCTTTAATGCTGTGTGGAACAGCGAGTGGGGAGCTATTGCCATCATTTGTTGTATATAAGTCCGCCCAATTTTGGACAAGCTGGAAAGGTATCGCCTAGGTGTCGCTACACAAATAGTACAAGTGGATGGTTTTATGGAGAAACTTTCCAAGAATGGGTTGGCACTATCTTGGTACCATCTATGAAAAAGAAAAACGGTCGAAAAGTGGTCCTCACCCAACCACTGGACGTGGCATTTTTTTGCTCCAGTAAGAGACTATGGAGAGGAATTCTGCTAAACTGCAAGGAATCAAGAGCAAGTGAAAGATCCGGAGTGTTACAAATCCAATTTTCCTGCATTAGTAAAGAAATTAATAGAAGGACTGTAAGGAAGCAGATTCACTAATTGCACGGCTTAACAGAAATTCCTTAATTAGGAAGATGTTATTCAATCCTTCTTACAGTCAATTCAAGAGAAACGAGTTGAGTGGGTGGAAATTTCCTCATGTAACAAGAGGAAAAAATTGAATGTTTCTCCAGGTAAAAGTGTTAGTTCAGACGATTTTATTGACCAATTATCAACACCTGGCACTTCTCGACAAAAAAAGATGATCACAAAAAAGCATCTAAAAAGTAAACTACATAAACACAGAGGCTCCCTTGAATCTGAGGAAGAAAATGTGAAAACCCTGACGATGAAGACATAGATCTAGATGTATTTGTAGCTAGGATGAAAGATAATAAAAGAAGTATTTAATCCTATCATAGAAGGCGAACATCTGCCTAAAAAGGCTAAACGGAATGATGTTGCCAAAAAAATTGGGCAATACCTTGCATTCAAGTACCAAGGCGAATTATTCCCTGGTGTCATAAAAGAAGTTGAAGAGCAAGGTGCATTTATTTCAGCAGTGCAAAAATCTCTAGTTATGGAAATGGCGGAAACCTTAAGACGAAATGCTTTATGAGTGGGATGAAGTATTAGGGCCAAGACAATCCCCCATTAAAATTAATAAGAGAGGATGTTTTAGAGTTCCTCAACTCGAAAATACTTTGGAGATGTAATTAAACAAGTTAAGTTAAAATTACTTAGTTTAGTTAATCGGTTCTGGTCTATTTGTCTTACTTCCTAACTTTTTTATAGTCTTAAAAGTTTTTCATTTTACATCAAGTTTGCATCCATTTCCCTTTTTTATTCAAGTATTAAGTACAAAAATGTATTACAAAATGAAATATGAGTAGCCATTCTATTTACCCTGTTGTTTTGAACCAAGTAATTTTTTCCCCCGAAATAATTTTAAATATAGGTGTAGGATGACGTTAATTAAAAACCCGTTGTGCTTTAATTTACGCCAGTCAGATCAAATAGTGCAAAATAAATTACCCTATAGAGTAAGGTATCCTAACTTTAAAAGCCAACTTCACGCCAGCAGACATTTAAAAAAATATAAAAATGTAAACTTTTACCATTATCACTCATAATAAAATACTTATCTTTTTTGGGGCTTTTTAATGGTGTATTTTAAATTATACAATCTAAACGTTTCGATAACACTTACAGTTATCTTCGTCTGTAGTAATATTTGTTAAAAATCGTTAAAGATGTTGTAAACAATTTTGTCAAAGTTGAAAAATTAAAACGTAAACACAAGCCTGCTATTAATATAACAGTTTGAGAAACGTATAAAGCCAACTATAAAATTAAATTTTAGTAAAGAGTAACTAGGTCATTAAAAATTAAATATTGTTAAATTGCCTTAAGGATGGCAAATTGTATGTTAAATTACCACAGCAGTATAATTTAACATAAGTAGTTGAAATTAAGATTAAAATTAAAAATTACAAAAATCGTTCTGCATTATGCTTTTCATTGTTAATAACACTTCCACTTATTGATAAAGATATATCTTTGTTAGATTTAACTGGGGTATTTTATTTTTTTGTGATGTTTGGATTTGTGAATGCTTCTATCATTTTAAAATTGAAGTTTTTCACAACTTTACACTTACATCATAACTCGATTAAATTTTGTTAAATGTGTTTTTTGGCTGACAAATTTCATTGTTAGCTTTCCCCGTAGAGCGTTCTGATTTGTCATCTTTAAGGCAGTTTAACAATATTTAATTTTTAATGACCTAGTTGTTCTTTATTAAAATTTAATTTTATAGTTGGCTTTATACGTTTCTCAAACTGTTATATTAATAGCAGGCTTATGTTTGTGTTTTAATTTTTCAACTTTGATAAATTATTTACATCTTTAACAATTTTTAACAAATATTACTACTGACGAAGATAACTGAAAGTGTTACTGAAACGTTTAGATTGTATGATTTAAAATACACCATTAAAAAGCCCCAAAAAAGATAAGTATTTTATTTAAAAAAATAAGTCACTAAAAACCAAAAACTCAAATTATTATCACATCACATTAATGTGAAGTACTTGCGGTGTATATCAGTAGCGCAAACGTAATTTAAACTGCACCGGTTCACACTTTGAGACCATATTAACGTTGAACATCAAAAAATGTGGAGTAAAGTGGACCCGGTTTACGGTAGTATTATCGCGGGTTATTAAAGGGCGTTATTTTAATATAAAGGGTGCTGGAAATTGTAACGGTATCATTGTTTTTCAATAATCAACAGACGGCTTACAGCCTATTGGATTTATTTTAAATTAAATAACAGTTTTGTTCTAACGTTATTAGTTATGTAATGAAAGTCTTTATAAACTACAAAAAAATAAAAAAATTCTTCCGAAACAAAATTTCACTAACTTTAATGTGCATAAATTAGTTCACCTAATTTGTTCATTTAACAAACACGTAAATTGCACTAAAAAGGATACGTACTTAGTTATGACACATACAGTTAATATTACATTGGAAATAATTGCTGTTGAAAACTTCATTTCTTGACGATACCATAACAGGTAAGATAAGCCAGCGTAATTTATGCTTGCACGTGGGAAACAAGCACAGATGTTGTGGCTACTAAAACATGGGTACTAACAACAACTGTAACTAGAATCGAGCTTAACACTGCCTATGTATATATTTAATGACAGAAAAACTAAAGATATCTCCAGCTCAAGTTTTCCTTCAAGATAACGAAAAGCATTACCATGCACGTCATTTTCACCTCATTCACCACAATTCCTTCAACGTGAAAAAGAAAGCATTTATGTTCGATTACAAACGATACGAAATTTTCCTAATACAAGGGGTCGGGGAGCTTATTAACACAGAGGAGGGGGGTTCCCTGTTAGGTACAATAAATTAATACAAAAATGTAATTAAAAGTATATAAATGTGATTATGGTAATCGTATAAAATTTAATAAAGAAATAAGGGTAAAGAAATAATGTGTAAAAGTTCTCCAAAAACAAACCGTTAAACTAACGGTAAATTAAAGTGGGGTGGTTTATTTGATTTGCTTAATTACCTCAATTTCTGCTTGATTACTTCCACTGAACATCAATATAAAAAAAAATTGCAAGGTAACACTAATAAAAATGATCTCGGACGCCAAGTTATTTTTAATAATGCTCGGAGTAACTAAACCGAGGTTTACACTAAAAATGTTATCAAAATGTAAAAAATAAAACATATGCAGACTATGTTTATTAACAGTTAAATTAGGGTTATGTAAAGTATATCTTAAAAACTAATTGTAGAAATCTTAAATTACTAAAAAATCATTAAACATCAAGTACCTGTTATAAAATATGATAAATCTTCTTGAGAACCCTTGGTATTATAAAAAATAATGCAGAATGTCAAACCAAGGTGACGTAATCCTTGTGTCAATGTTGCGCAATATATTGCAACAATAATGCTTTTATGTTGTCAACCACAACCAAACTGGAATTTTTCTTCTAATAAATTTATCTTCATGAAATAGAATAATCCGTTTAATGCATTTCTTGAAATTTCCAATAAAAAATTGCAATCATAAAATGAAAGCGTACGCAACGGTAAAATTAAATACGTACTTAAAATGTAATTAAAGTGTAAAAGTGAAGTGCCTGAAAAGAGAAAATGTTTTAATTTTTAGTATAATGCGTTAAAATATCTTACCATCAAATTAATGGCACTTTCACTAAATCTAGGTGGAAAACCCAAAAAAGCTTCCTACTCAACATAAGGTTCATTAAGTACCTTTAAGAAATATATACCCTTAAGAAGATATGCAACTTAAGTTACACCGAAATACAAATTAAGTTGCTTACCACATATTTACAAATCATTAATTAATAAAATTTTTCTTATATTTACGACTGAATGAACGAAAGACCTTAAACTACGGTTGTTACAAGTAGCTGCAAGTCAACTTAAAATACGACGCTGTACATTGTAAGGTAGACGGAACGGAAGTGAACTCAGATTCGCCTTGCGCATAAAATAAAAGTAATGTCGCTAAATATAAATATAAAAGCTTATACACGGGTATTCGTAATTATACACACCAAGGAGAGGATATCGATATATCCTTTTTTTTTTAATTATTTTAATTATTGAAAGAAAAAAAGATGCCTAAATATACCCAAGTAATGTAAATATGTTTACAAATAATAACAAAAATTCATAAACCTGCATTAAAAATTGGCATGTTACATCATTATTATAATGCAGTACATTACTTCCAACATGTCCTAAATTCCGTTGATAGTTTAGAAATCCCTCCAAATCCTTTTTCCTCAGAATATTTTAGATTCACCAGTGAGTACTTCCTGATTCAAACTCTGACATACGGCCCATCTGATACATCAATAACTACCAGAGTCAGTAATTTAATTACACATGGGGGTTTCCAAGTCTAAAAACCCTGTAGACGTTAGATTGTACTCCGTTTCCAAAATAATCCTGCGTAAAAACAAACTTGCAGCTGTTTAGACCTTGTGCCTTTGCTCCTTTTCTGAAAGCGTTAATAAACTAACGTAAAGCAGATTCATCTCATTTTTCACCAGGTAAAGTTATACAACTCAGAACCGTTTCTAACTTCTCGATTATCCGATCAAATGCAGACATTTACACAAAATCATACATCTTGGCACTCCTGTATGTATATATATAGGGACCGCCATAAAGTTGGACACATGCCAAAAATTTTTATTATTAAAATTTCTGAAAAATTCTACTAGCTGTTCGCTTGTGCATGTCTGACAACCAAAAAATCTATTGTGACATTTGTCACGTGACCATAGATTTGTCGGAAATTTGGAAAAATGTTAACTGTGATGCCGATAAATGGGTCAAATTGACATGATATCGAAAAATTGTATTAAGAAAATGTATTTATAATGCAACAAGCACCCCATATACCAATTTTCAACCACATCAGAAACATCATAAAATCTTGTTCTACCTAGAAATAGTTTTAATAAAAAAAATTACATAATTTTAGGTATCTTTAAAGAGCAATAATTTTCATCCTTATAAGCCGAAATATTTGATTTTTCAAAGCCAACTTATTAAATTAAGAAATCGCTATACACTTCAATATACAGGGCATGAACACAACCAGCGACGAGGCTATATCGTATTTTTTAAATTTTCCTCTTACAAATTATGTATTTTACAAATATTTGATTAATTTTGACCTAATATTATGTAATTTATATTATTAAACCTATTTCCATGTAAAACAAGACTTTATGATGTTTCGTAATAAAACAGAGGGGAATAAATGGTAATTTGTTATTTTTTTCTGATTTGGTCTACAATTGGTATATGGGGTCATTGTTGTATTCTAAATACATTTTCTTAATACAATTTTTCCATATCTTGTCAATTTGACCCATTTTTCGGCATCACAGTTAACATTTTTCAAAATTCCTGCCAAATCTATGGTCACGTGACAAATATCACAATGGATTTTTGGTTGTCAGACATGCAGAAGCGAACCGCCAAAAGTTTTTCAGAAATTTCAATAATAAAAATGTTTCCCATATGTGTCCAACTTTATGGCGGTCCCTATATAAAACCCATCTTTTTATGATGATGATTTTGATCTATATGTAATTAGTATATATCATAACGAGTACTGTTTTTAAGACGACATGAACAAGAAATTGTTTATGCATAAAATGCTTAAAACAGGCTACCGCATTTTTATGGACTATTTAGCTCATATTTTTATAAACCAATCAGAATGCTCCATTTACTTGACGACAGTACGTATATTTTCGAGAATATCTACCTGAAAGTGGTAATACCCTTATAGCTCCCTGTGCATTTTTAAATGGAAGCCAGTGCCATAGGCGACGTAGTTAGACATCACAAAATGTTCGTTCCTAAGTTGACATAAATAAATTTAGTTGTCAGTGTTTGACATTTGTACAACGAATACCTACTTGTTCAATTAATTTAAAAATTTATTATGCGCAAAATGGATGGAAACGAATATAAAGAGTACACTGCAAAAATTATTAGGAACACTGGCCAAATTAATCAAAGAACAATATTATAAAGAGTATCAGACAAGTGTGGATCTTTTTAGTAACATCGAGTTTAAAATAGCTAGAAATGCTAGGAATTAAAAAGAAAGCTACATCAGGGGATAGAAGAAAAAAGGAAACAAACAGAGCTACAAAAATTGATTCACAATTACGACGAAGAGACAACTGAAGGCCTTCAAATAGAGTTCTTCTAAATTGCATCCTATGAACTAGCTCGGTATGGTGGAGAAGCGGTTGTCTTGTGTCTTATTTCAAAGAAGAGAAAGATAATTCTAGAAAACTTACGGGGAGAATAATATATAACCTACTATTTTCAAAAACCCGTCAGCGAGGTGATAAAATAAAATTTCTCGCACCAGATATCACGCATCCTCAAAAATGTCCTATTCGACTTTTAAAAAAATTAATTTCCAGGCGGTCAGAAGATATCAAAATCAACAGATAGTTTTTAACACCAAATCGTCTTTTGTTGGTCACAATCAAATAGCAAAGTGGACATCAAGGGAGCGAGATCAATTGGGTCAGATTTGAATTTTAAAAATATTAGAACGACTGCGTTAAGTAAGACTAGTGCCAATGAAGAACAAATAAAAATTACAGGTCATATCATCAATCCGGCCCTATTTACAGTTGGATAGTGAACATCACAGTGATATAATTATTTCGCAATCGCTCATCACTTACTTCCACTACTTCTGAAATTCAGGAGCCGAATACTTATACCGTGTATAGATTTTCTGTTCCAAATGTCTATAATAAATATACAATAACTAACAATTGGTATCGTTCTCACAAATAATTTGTTTGATTTATGTAAATAAAGTTAAAGTTATTATTAAATTATTAAGGAATTATGTTTTATTTTCTTTTAGCAAATAGTCCATCAAATACACCTCAAGAAAGATTATTGTCACATACACCGCACAGTTTCACTCAGATGAGTCAAAGGAAATTTTTTACTTGCTAAATTTGGGCATCTCTAATCAACAATAATTGACCTCGAGCTTCGCTCTAGATCAATTGTCTGATTAAAGATGCCCAAATTTGCCTCGGAAAAAATTGCCTTAAACATACTCACTCTCGTTAAACTTGTGCGGTATATGGGACTACTTTTTTTCTATCGGTGTATTACTGTTGATTATTTACTGTCATTGTTTCGCTAGTTGTGTCATGCTGTGCAACGAATATTGCACAAATTAATTTTAAGTGAATTTCTTAGAAGGGTTGGTGCATAAAATGGATAGACGATGTTTCAAAACATACACTTCCATCAATAGTTGAAGCGGCTAGTGAGAATACTTTTGTTATTGCTCCCACCAAAATCACGGATGCGAAACGAGGATGCATAGGACAAATTTATGGAATGGTGCAAGAAATTTCAAGTGAAATTGCCATTTCGAAAAACGTTCAGCTGGACTATTTTGGTGAATTGTCGAAAAAAATAGTATTAGTACTTTATGGGTGTAGTTTTCGATGCTGAGAACTGCGTCTTTCTGAAAACGAATGCCACATAGCTATAAACCAAAAAAGTCAAGCATTTATAAACGAAATATTTCATTAAATTGGTTTGTTTTCTGAGGCAATTTTGGTGTTTAGAATTAGTGGCGTATTGCGAAGACATGCACTGGTTCAACTCACAGTTGATGGTATAATGGATGTATCATAAACACTTATTATAAAATTTCGTCACAAAAAAACAAAACTGCACACGTTTTTACACTAAATGAAGCACTTTACGAAATCTACCGAAAATATGCTGTTCATCGTCCAGTCATGACTAAACGTAGGATTATTTTAGACTGTCAGGATTCCAAATGCACAAAACGGCCTGTAGGCATTAACAACATTAGTAGTATACCAAAACTAATTGCGATTTTTTTGAGTTCACAATTTATATGGGTGCAGGTGGTAGTATGACAGATCATACGTACCACGGAGATGGACTTCCAGTTCTCTTGCGGACGGCTACTTACAAGAGTCCATTGGACATAAAATGAAAGTGGCTAGTAAAGTCATTACAGCCATATCAAATTCGTCTGAACGTCCCGAAGATCATTCTGATAATCAAATGTTGCCGTCCGACTGAACTTTCACAACATCCTCAACAACTGTAGCACAGTTACCGGATGATGTTTCATTTTCGAGACAAATCGTCAAAATACCAATTGATTTACTTATTACGCTAAGAACATTACTTATTTATACCTGGTATTAGAATAATTTACAATAAACCGTAATCTTAAACAGAAGCAAGAGCTTTTCAATACCCTTAACACTTCAACTTAATAATACAGTAAATTTATATTGTTTCTTTACCAAACAAAAGAGCGTTGACCTTCGGCACGTGTTCTATTAAGACCAAATATCGACTCGCAAAATAGAATTCAAATTCAAATCCTTCAAATTTTCTAACAAATTAGCTCGTGTTAAAAATTAAAGGAAACCCGTTTACAATTGCAACAAATGTATGCAAAATCAATAATTTTTCCCTTATATTTGATTATTAATAGTATATTACTTTACAAGGGAAGTAAGTAGTATTTACTCTACCGAGCATTATTTGAATCCCCAGCGTATGCAAGGGATTTAACAAGGCGAGGTAGTGTAAATCCTTACTTTCTGTGTAAAGTACATTATTTTTTTCACTATCAACACCATATATCGTCTGTTAACAATTATTCTAGAATTTTATTACAATAATTCATTAGGAGAATCTTATGTTATTGTATCGTAGTCTGCATTGGTACTATAGTAACCGTTTGTCATACAGTTACTTCCCTATGGAAATAATATTATACCTTGTTGTCATGCCAACTTGAAAAGGTTGTGTAAATATAACCTACTTCCCTAGAACGACAAATTGTAAGTGCTACTTACTTTAGTGATAGTGGAAAGAAAGTATATATTAGCATCTTAATTCTCCACCAGATTTACCCACACTTAAGGTTCTTAAGGTAAGCCACTTATTTCTCTTCACAAGTTAAATTCACTTTTCTCCACTAGAAAAGTTTGCTAGATATTTACACTTTTTCAACCCCAACATTGTAAACAAATTTGACAGAGCTGATAAAACGCACAAGACCCTATATTTTTGATATATATATATATATATATATATATATTTATCTGACTTATAATAAGTAAAACAAAGACAGTACAATCAGTTCATTTGCTAAGTGAGATAGAATACATAACAATCTAAAAGCGCCGTCTTTTTGACTAGGCCAGTATCAATGACACATTTCATTTCTACTATCAACGAGAACTGAAAATCAGTGTTTTTGCAACTCCGACACGATACTCATGTATTCCACAGATTATTAAGTGGTATTATTCAGGAAGCACTGCACACGAAATAATGGGCAGCTTTGCGTTTTCCTTTGAAAACAGACTAATTCCATCAGGAAGTACGACTATGCGTACTGTTTGTAAATTTGAAAGATGGATGGATGTTTAAATAATTATAGGAAATACAGTATAATTGATGGTAATGGTGGTGAAATTGCAGTGTGTAGTTTAGCAGAAACTAATTTCCCGTGCAATAGTACAAAAATTGCTGAAGAAATGAATATTGAATCATGAAGAGTTCGTAATATCATGAAATGGAATAAATATAAGTTGCAAACTACTCAAGAAATTTTTCCAGAAGATCATCAAAAGCGTATGGAATTTTGTGAAGATATGATGAATCGGGCTAATGAAAACGAAAGATTTATTGAAAATATATTGTTTACCAACTTACATGGCCATCACAATCCGTCTATCGCTGTTGGTTACTCTCGGGAAAACAAACACATTAGTATTCCTTACCGGACACGATACCCCCAAACAGTTAACGTGTGGGTAGGAATTTTAGGCAATTCCATAATTGGTCCATTTTTATCAACGGAAATATTTAGATCTGTTGAGATACCAGATAGTTGTAGCTGTTCAACGCCTCAATATAAATTTTGATGACATTTGGTATCAAGAAGATGGCTGTCCTGCTCGTGATGCAATAAGGGTTCAACAGTTTTTGGAAACTACGTTCCCTAACCGTATTATTAGGGAAAAGGTACTATTATCCTCGCTCACCTGATATCGTGCCGAATGACTTTTTTTGTTTGGGGATACGTATCCCAGCATATTTATGGGCACAGTTATGAACGTGCTAACAATTTGGACGAACTTTGTATCAAAATTACAGACTCGTTAAACAGCATCACCCAAGAAATGTTAGAAAACACCAGAACTGAATTCCACCACAGATTGGGTTACTGCCTTGCGCAAGGTGGAGGTCTTTTCAAAAAAAATGTTTTCTGTTCATTTCTAAAAATAGTTTTCAATAAGAATTATAATGCTAAAGTTAAACCCTAAACTTAAGTTATACTATCAGTGTAAATGTTAATGTTCTTGTTTGCAGCTCTCGTAAGTTTCTTCTTGGTTCTTCTTACGAGTAGTAATCGAACCATGTGATAAATTTGTTATTATTATAAACTTCAATGTTTGGTGTATTATCATTTAATATTTAAGTGTAAAGTATTTACTTTTCAACATCATCTTGTCTCTCTCACACTCATATAATGTTTATTGGGTTTCTTTCTAGCTTATTATAGGTCAGACCCGCAATAATGTTTTCAATACCTGATATATATATATATATATATATATATATATATATATATATATATATATATATATATATATATATATATATATATATATATATATATATATATATATATATATATATATACCAGTTTAGAGAACCAAGTCCAAATGTACAAGAGTACGAAAAGTTCACAAGCAGTGTGTGGTATAAGCATATACTGTACAAGTTCGTGCGCAATTAATTAAAACACATGTACATGCTTAAAACGTAAAATAAACTAAAATCCAAATAATCAGTCAATTAAAACTATTAATAATAATAATATTAATAATAAGAATAAGGTGTGATGGTGAATCATCGGTGGCCATGTAATGGTTTTCCCTCCCTTGGATTAAATTACTACTGGTGTAGAATGTTTTGTTGTTACCACTGACTTGTGCATAACGACGGAGCGAACGTTGCAGATTAGTACGACGTATTCAGTAAGCATTGTTATGGAATAGGGTTCAGGCCGTTTCCGCTGAAACTTGCACCCGTTTGGGTGGCGTGTTTTCTCCAACACTCTTGTCCATGATGGTACTTATGTTGGATGCGTTTTACTTGAGAAATGCTCTCTGGTTGTGTACTTTCAGTGCCGTGGTCCGGGTCCCCTATTTCTGGTTTGAGTATCTCGCAACCGAAAGAAGCTTTAGCCGATGTCACGTTGGTGGTGGCTCTCTTCCGAGTCATTAGGTTATATATCGATATTGTTTAGGCTTTGTCTCACTTCTTGAGATCGCGATATTACATGAATCCTCAGTCGCCTTTTTTATTTCTTGTTTGAAACGGTATACTGGGTTGGCTTCGCGTATAATCAAATGTAAAGGCCCTCACTATCACTGATTCTGAAGTGAATTGGGCCACGTTGTCCAAAATAATGGCTAGTACCACCAGCAATGAACTGTTGGTGCTGTGCCTATATTTGACTGCTTTGGGCGCTAAGTACCTTGAATATATGACGTTGACCTTGGTTGCCTGGTTCCGCTTGCTGGAATATTTCCTAGGTATGCATTAAATTCTCGGCACGTATATTTTATCCGTGTTTTCAAATCTATCACATTAATGTGGGCCTGTTTTGGATATTGTTTCTTGTCGGTGTAGGTTGTAGCCAAATATTTCACTCGTTGGTCGGAAGAATTTCGGTATAAGGGTATGGCAATTCGATTTAAGGACCAGAAGCGTAACATTCTTGGCTATTTGCCTTGAGCGATAAATAGCGGTCTTCGAGGTGAATCCAATTTGAACTGTCAAAAATTTTCATCTACGTTTTCTTCAAGAAATAATTCAGAAGTACTTGGACACTTGTGCAAGAAGGTATGTAATTTCATATCTAGTTGCTGAAGACCATGACATTGCTCAGCTGCTTGTGGTACCTCTGCCGCTTACAAAGCTTCGATTTGGCGCGACCTCAATTCGATATCTGTGGTAATTGTGTGACGTAAATACGTAATGGTGCATGCACCTAATCGAGATTTTGGCAATAATTTCAGTTCCATGTTGTGCCGTAGTGCTTTGCGATGTTCGATCCAATTAGAGTAGATGATAACACAATCCAGTGATACCAACAGTGGCAGGCGTCCTTGATAGCAAACGGTATTGCTTTAAATTGGTAGGTTGCTAAGTGAGGTCTAGGAAAATCTGTCCAGGGTGTCGAGTCTACGACTCGTGTAACCTTCCAGTAACCGGAAATCAAGTCCCTCAGGGTCTGGCGTATGATACAGAGAGGTTTGAACCTTCACCTAGGGTTGTCGAATTCAGACTACGGTAGTCGATGCAGAAACGTGGTTTCTATTATTCTTTGACAACCACTGTGTTACCTGTATGGTGGCAGACGAAACTGTGTATACTACAGAAGCCTGATAATGTGACGGGTGGAGGCGGTGGTGGGTGGCGATGATTGCTCGCGATGATTGCTAATACCATGCCGGAGAGTTAGAACTTATCGGGGTACCCACGGTAGATAGCTATTTGATCGATCGGTTTTGTTCTGATGGTGGTAACTGCCTTCATCCAGCGGTATGATTATGTGAAGTGTCGCTATAATAGTCCTTGGTTAGAAAAGTTCAATTTTAGTTTAGTAAACGTAACTGTATGTTTGTAGTTATGATAGCACATGGACCACTTATGAACTTTGTTTGTGTTGTCCTGTAATTGGATATCTTTATCTGTTGGGTAATAAATACTTATTATTATTATTATTACATCTAGTTGATGATCGAGATTGGTTAGATAGGTGGTTTGGTTGCTTATCTGACTTATTCAGAAAAGAATATTTTCTGTCCAACGTTGTGCGTGGTTTTCGAATCCAACAACACAGAATAAGTGTTCTTACCTATTTGTAGTTGCATTTTGGGTAACTCGTTTTCTCAAAACGGATAATTGTACGACCGATGCGTTAATCACATTGCCTGCCATTTCCTTGGCTCATACTTGATTTAACTCCAATATTCCAACTAAGAAAAGCCAATAGCCAACAGCTAAACGAAGCAAATGCAGGTTGACTAATGTAATTCAATTGTGACGTAATAGAATAAAATATGGATTCAAGCGCGAAATATAGATATTTGCAAAAAGAATACTCAAGCATACTAACAAATATAGGTTTGATCCACAATATATTTATAAGATGTATTTTAAAAGTTGACCTTCCAAAGCCACATCCAAGATTATGTGCTTTTAAATCTGGCGCTATAAAGCTCCTACTGCTTTTTTTATTCGAAATAAATTGTAAGGAGGAAAACGCTCCATAATTTCTTATCTTATTTTTAATTACGTTACGATAGAGCGCGTTCTGAAATTAAAAACACTAGACCTCATACTCATTTAGAAATGTAAAAACATATTCTGTTAATGTTAGCCTACAAAGTGCCCTAAAGTGTAAATTATTTCCCACAAAACTAATTAACCTTTTAAAATAAACAAAATGAGCAATTTCAGTTAGTAATTAGCATTATCGTGTCATCGCGACTATAAATGAATATATTAAGAAACTGCAATAATTAATAAATTTAAATTTCTTTGTTAATGTAAATCAATGTAATGTAATTTGAAAATAATTAAAGGCAATTTAGAAACATAAATAATAAAGACACAATTACGTTTTGTTAAAAATTGCTATAAAAGGGTTTAATGCTTTGTTGTATAATGTATAAACCTCTAGTCATAATGATACCCTTACAACACATTCAATAATTTACACCCTCAAAATCAATACCGTAATGAATATGACGCGTCGTTACGTTGACATAGGCATATAAAATAAAATTTAAAATTTATTTCTATTAGGGTATAAAAACAAATTTCCTTGAAAATGTCTGTAGTACATGTTTCGTTGAAGTTTGAATGTGTGAGAAAGTAATAAAAAAGGACCATAAACACATTCAAGTGGTAAGATAAAACAAGTATCACACAATTTGGAAATTTACAGCTTCAGTTCCGCTCAAGAGTTTTTAGTTCAAATAAAATCACTGATTATTACCGAAGTGTGACATTGTGATTAAGTGAAATATCTGACAAACTACCCTATTTAATACCAAAAATGTCTTTAAAACATAAACTGATATTTCACAAGCAAACTTTTTATGGCATGATGAATTTAAAGTTATTTTCCATCATATTAATTAATCGATCAAAGCAGTTAGTAATAATCCATATTAGCCCAATCAGTATCTGTCATTTACTCTTTAGCGTTGTTTAATATTAATATTCGCCATTATTACAAACATGAATATGAGCCGGATATGTGGTAGGTAATCTAATTGATTAATGTTTATCGCATTTGCCAAATGAAGATATTCGTGGTTAGTATTATGTTTGATGTTCAATATACACAAATACTGAAATCTTGTCGTAAAAACATGAGGTTCAGTTTAATAATCTCGATTCCATCATTTTTGTTCGTCCTAATTAGATTTCTATTTATTTAATACGGTTTATTAGCAAAACAGTAAGCCAGACCGCATTCGGTTTCCATACTGCGGTCAGATAATTCAATTTTCATTGTGTTTAGTTTACTGTCTTTGCATGTGCGAAGAATTTTATGCAAATTGTACTTTTTAAATTCCGGGTGAAAGAAGATTAATCAAAACAAGCGAGACAAGTGTAGAATATCACGATTTTTATAAATTAACAAGAGTATTATGTTGTTATTTGCAAAAAGGTATTAGTGTGAATTAAAATTAAAACAAGCGCTGTATATAAAGTATTTATTCGTTAGATATGCAAAATTACAGCAGGTCTTTGGAATCATTTGTCAATTTGTCAATTACGTCTTTTAATATTACAAAATTCATGGATTTAATAAAACCTAAAGCAGGTAGAGAAGCTTAGAAGATCGAATTTTAGATAATCCCGGAAGTTTAGTGAAACACATCTATCTATTATCAAGCTGTATGAGTACATATATTAGTTTCAACGCAGCGTACTTGCCTGTTTCCCTTTAGCGCTTTAATATAAACTTTTCAAAGTTAAATGTATATCGGCGTGTCGATTACTCACTTAAGTCAGATGTGCTACAATCATTATTATAGCAAAACTACAAATATATATTTTTAGACGTAGCTCCTTATACGCAATGCATAAGCAATCATTATTCACCAAACAAATTTTGACTTACAGTTATATGAGCAATTAAAATGGTATCTCAAGTTTCTATAAATTTTGAGTAGTGGTTCAAATTGGGCAGCTATATTATCTGGCACAAATAAAATGGCTGACAATATAATAATGCATTTAGGTATCCTAGATTTTACATATTTTCTCTTGATAATAATACATGTTGCACTGAAACACGTAGGTAAATGAGTAATTATATAAGAGAAATTGTGGAATTAATTTGTATTGAGTAGTATTAGTACTGCTGTATATTGTCATGTGTATTTGGATGCCCTGTATTGTAAGGTTGCGTTGACGCACCCTGTATGTGAGATGTTATAATGACGTGTTCTGAGTACGGGTGTATTGAGTTTGAACGAAAAAAAAAAAATTTTGTGTATATGCATAATGTATGTGGGTGGATGATACGCCACTGGCAATTTAGGAGAAATATAATTCTGTATGCAGATACGTGTATTTGAATGTTACAGAGACATTGGTGTTGGAATAAATAGATTCTGATGAATGTAAATGTGAAGAGAAATTTGTTGATGGGACGATAATGTTTGCTACTGTTAACTACTGAATAAAGAATGGAATGTTGGAGGATAAAGGAGTAATCTTGGCCGGAAGAAGTGAATGTATAAGTATAGAATGTTTTAGGAAATATGTAGAGAAAGATTTGGTATGTTTAATTGTTGATTATAGAAAGTTCTCGTAATGTTGTGCAATCAGTTTTGAGAATACATGTACGTATATGGGATTTGAGACCTTAGACTGTACTTATTTTTGCAAATGTTGCGGAACGAGGATGAGCGCATGTGAGAGATAAACGTTGAAGGTTGTATAATGGTCCAGAGTGGCCACTGAATGAATGTGATGACGAGAAATGGCTTCTCCATAAAGTAATTGTAAAATTTGCAGGTAAAAACAAACATGGCGATGTATTGTAATTACAAGCGTGTTTGTGCAGAGGGTAGCATCAGTCGGCACTAAGAAAGTTTGAATGAATACCATTGGTGAATATAGCGAGGAAGTCAGACATGTTTAAAGATGGATGGCTTAAGGTATAAATAGGAAAGTCAGAGATTGACGGCAGCTTTTTGTTTCTTGCTTTTGGCTTTTGGTGGATGTCAGTGAGAGCTCGGTGGAGGACGCGCGCGCGGGGTGAAGTGTGAAATCAGAATGGGTTGAGTTGGAGTTATATTTGTGAATAATATTGAAGGCAGTCATTGTTTAAACAACTGCGTAATCCGAAAGGGGATGAATCGTATAAGACATTTATAAATAAAACAATTAATAAAATTGAAATTGAAGATAAAATCAGTTTATTTTTCTTCAAGAATCAGTGCGTATGCAGATTTATAAAAAGATAACAGTTGTTACGTTATAGTGTTGAGTGCGGCGCGTGTGCTTGTAGTGATCCTTAGTATAAATTATTTATGGGACCACCTTTAAGTGAACGAAATATTCGTAGTAAATTGAGCTAATGTTAAGGTAATTTTTTTTTATGACATTAAAAGTTTATTTGTGTTAAGGAAGGGCTTAATTGTCCTAAAGGTTGCGAGAAACTTTAAAGAGGCAACCAAACGTGTACAGAATATTACGGTTCATTGGAGTAATAACCTCGTATAGTTGGACTAATCGTGATTACCGAACGGAATAAGTGTTTGTGGAATTGTGAAGTACTTGTTATGTGCCTTCAGGAAATCTAAGGATACACATGGACTACAAATAATTGGTTTACGGGAAGAGAGAAGAAAGAAAAACGAAGTAAGAATTACATTTAAGAACCTTGAAAACTCACTTGAGCACGATTACCTTTTTGGGTAGTGTTATTTGCGTATTGTTGTGCAATTTTTATTTAATTAATTAGTGTTGAAGAAAAAAAATAATCGATCTCGAGTTATGTTGTATTGGCTGTTTTAGTAGTAAGAATTTTTGCAGAAACGCAAATTTGTATTGACAGTGGTTTTTCAACCACGCTGTTGTAGTGTATGTAAACATTTGTTTATTATTTTGTGCAGGACAATATATATATTTATCGTTAACTTTTATTCTGTTGTTTATTTAGCCAGTTATGAGATACATTTGTGACGTTTACTTAATTGGTGACCTAGTTTTTGACAAGTTAAATGTAGACTTTGCATATTTTGGTTTTAAGATTAATGAACAACCTGAAAGGTTATATTTGCCAGGTTAATTTCAAAAAGAAAATTTTCATGTTAGTTTCGTTTAACGCAGTACACTAATGACGGATCAGCTGTTGATTTAAAAATTTCATTAAGTATAACTAAGATATGGAGTTTTGAGAACTTACATATTTACGAATGTCTGATACGATTCAGAGTTATCATAAAGGAACAATTATTAAGCCGATGACATTGCCTTTCTTTTGGTTAGGAATTTTAAAAAATTAATTATCGACCATTGAATGAAGAACTATTTTATTCATTAATAAGTAGAAATTTAACTTTATATGTATACGAGGGATACGTAGAAAAAATTCAGTTAACGTGTCATAACTTTGGTATTCTGGATGTACAGGGTACAATCAGGAAGTTTGTGACGACCCGTGTATTTTTTTTTTTGTATATAACTGTTGGTTACGTGAATGCAGTTAAATTTGAGTGATAAATTTTGTTTTGGAAATTTTGGTTTACGAGGTGTATTCAAAAAGGTTCTAATAACCTGGGTAGTACTAAATATATTTGAGTTTGAGTTGAATTGTTTGGGACGAGTGTTTGTTTTGAGAACCCTCGTGTAAGAGTTTACTGAGTAAGCACAATCCTACTTTCCACAATCAAGTAGGGTTAAATAACACCCAGCTTAAGACAATTATTTTAGCAAAGCTTCGATTGTGGTGGTGCCTGGAGACATATTTTCCCGGACTGAGCTGTTTGAATATCGGTGTAAGGTGTTTGAGCGTATTAATTATTCATTTCACTTCTTATTTCGACCACACCCATCTCCCTGTTAGCTGGCTTGGCAACCCGCTTACATTAGTAAGCATACACGACGCCTAGTGCGGTTTGGACGTGTAACAGTATATATGTACGTATTTTTTTCTTTTTATTCTTTTTGGCTAGTGACTCTATTTACGCTAACGAAACTTGTTGTTTTTTGTGTTCAAGGTACAAGTGAATGTAACAATAGATCGTTTGATTTCTGTAAGTTGTAGTGGTTTTCGAATTAGACTTTTCGTATTGCCATTTAGATTTGATTTCTGAAATTGTATCCTGTGGATTAATTGATTGGAAATAGGAAATTTTAAAGTTGAATCTAGATTAGTTTTCCTGTGAATCTTTATAAAAGGTTTCGTTAAAATAAAATGTAGTTGTAGATAAGAAAAGTCGATTTAAATTGTAGGATGAGATCATTCCTTGGTTTTCTTGTTTAAGCAGTGGCTGTTGATGGGTTCTATTTATTGCGTTTTAGTAAATGACGCCGTATTTCTGCAGTAGTATAGAATCTCAATCTTTTCGTGTTAAATAATTATTTTCATCGTTTAAGGAATAAATCCGGACGACAATTTGTACATGAGTAGTGCACGTCGCAGAGTCACCAGTCGAAGCTTAGTTGAGAAATGTGGTGCAATATTATGGAGAGGGAAAGGATCTTGTTTTTTTGTACGGTTAATTTTCGCGGGGGATTCTGAATCTGACTTTCGTGAGTAAGAGATGTGATCTGTGAACTCAGGGACGTATTATTTTCGAATACCTGGAGGACCAAACTTTTGGAAAAGTTGTTTACAACTAAAAGAATCTGTTTGGTGCATATTTGTGTAGACGTTCATCCCTCCTGGATATTTATTTTGAAGTTACGGACCATGGGGTCAATTAACGAAAACCTCACTAAGTGATGTGTTTATTTAAGTGCATCTTAGTGGTAGATCGTGGTTGCGCTTAAGGCGAATCAAACCATTGTGAAGGCGCAACGTTTTGTTTCCCCGAAAATCAACTGCAACAGACGAAAGTCTCACTGTAAATAATTTGTAAATAGGCCTTTTTTTCATTTTAACAATTAAACAAACTTTTAAATAGAGTTACCGAATTAATGGGACGTTAAGCAGATGGTGTGTAAATATATCTCTTGTGTAAAATCGATTTGTTCTGTACACATAACTATATAACGCCAATTAACGTAAGCGTATCGCTATCGAAATTTAAAACTGGAAAATTGCCACATGGGTTTGCCTTGCCGTTCGAGAACATTAGCAGGTATCCTGAAGCCGTTCACGTCTGTTTTTGCTTTCATTTCTATCTGATGAAGACGTATTCAAGAGTTCTGTGTAGAAGGTAATTCAATATTGTAAGTTATTGTGATTATTTTATCATATCTCGGTAAATTTGGTGATATTATGTGTTGATGAGCGTGTAAACGCTTGGTGTTATTTTTGCAGCAATTGACGCTCTCACGTTAATCTCAATTTAAAGGTTGACGAATTGCTGTTACTTGCGCTATCCTTGGTATTTTTTTTTTTATTTAATTAAATATACTGCAAATTTATGTATACGAAAATTTCGCATGGTAAAATTGACTTCTAGTGACCTATTTCCGTAGTTTAAAAATAAAGGCCACTTGGTAATCTTACAACGTTGACCATTTTATGTTCCCGTTTTCTGGTAACCGAAACCAGTGTAAACAAATCTATGTATCTGTGTGCTTTTTTAATTAAATTAATTAAATTTTCTGGTGTTAATGTGTGATCTTCTCCCGACCAGTGAAAGCAATAATTTACGAAGAGTAATAATATTATTATTCAAACTAAATAATTAATTGAGAGCTAAATCCTGATTTCATTATTTTTTTATTGATTCATTTTATAAGTAACCAGTGGTAATATCCTGCAGTTGAAGCATTCAAGGTCATACAGTTTTATTAAATATTTTGTGTTGTTTAACGTAACCGATTAGAGAAATATTAAATAACGTTTATCTAGTTTATGTTTAGTTATCTTAGTTTGGAGTTCAATTTATGACAGCTTTGGAATTGAGTAGTATTTAAATTTGAGTTAATGAGATTTAAGCGTAACATTTAACGTTCATTATTTTTTTTTTATTATTGTGTTTCAATTATTTTGTTCACAAGCATTGGGGGTTACGTAACGAAATATAAGGTTAAAGGCGCTATTTTGGTGTTTCAGCGTGTGGATATTTTTAAGATTTGTTCTAGAGGCAAAGTTTCGAAGCATCTTGGACGCGCACCTGGAGGTATCCAACGCAAGGTAAGTGAGATCTTTTAACTGTTGAAGGCTGATTTATCTACGTGTGCCCACTTTACTTTGACTATATTCTAATTACGACGCACCTTTATTTGCGACTTTCGACAATACGACTAACCACCTTTAGTATTTATAATTCAAAAACACATCCACGCGCTCTGTCCACCGAGCTAGTCCGGTGCACTCTAATTATCTGTTACCTGCCGCTTCAGTTTTATTTTCGACCGTAACAATGTATTGTTATTACTAGGGAGCGGATAGTTAGGCAAATGCCTTTTTTGAATTAATGAGGACATTAAAGGCAAAGTCGAATTTCTATAAGTTTTAAGACATGACGACTCCAAACATGCAATTTTTACTTTGCCTTTTTTGAAGTTTTTGGCGGTTTTTGCCTTTTTAAAGAAATTTTTGGGATTTTGCCTTTTTTGTCGATTTTTTGTTTTAATAAAATTGAAAAAATGTGGTTTTAAGTGAACCGTAAAAAATAAACTTAACTTAACTTAACCTTCACGCCATTCCCTTGCGGGGTAGTCAAAACAATCCCTGCCTCTTATTTATTTTTCATTCACAATCTATATCTTATCTTATCTCCGCATACCTCCCTAGCTTTCACAAGATTCATACATAGTCTCCGACATGCCCTTTTGTTTTTAAAACTGCTTATCTTTCTTTCCTTTATCATAGATTCTACTACATTCAGCCAAGTTTTACGCGGCCTACCAGCCGCATTTCCCTAACCTCACCCACATATATTTGTTTCGTTAATCTTGCGTTGTTCATTCTCTCAATGTGACCAAACCAACGTAATGTACAACTTTTATATCTATCCATCATCGTCTTTTCCTCACCACACTCCGTCATTATGCATTCATTTTTTATCTTGTCCCTTCTCGTTTTACCACATGCGCTTCTCAGGAATCTCATACCCACGGCATTTATTTTTTTTTCGTGCTCTTTTTGACATGTCTCACTTCCATACAGTACTGACGGGACGAATACGCCATTATAGATTGCTCGCTTCGCAGCTAGGCTGATGCTTCCATTTCTCATTATCGTCCACATACTTCCAATCACTTTCCTTCCAGCATTGACCCTTCGTCCAAACTTGCTCTCAATTGTACCATCTGCAGTAAACATTCTACCGAAATATACCAGCTCGTCCACTTGCTCCTCAATTTTATCTTGCAGAGTAAATACTCTATTCTCCTTTCCACCTTCCCGATTGAACACCACAATCTTAATTTTCTTCACGTTTACCTTTAGGTCCATGCTCTCACAGACGGTATCAAACTTCCTCAGAGCGGTTTGCAGCTCATCCGCACTGTCACTTAATAAGACTGTGTCATCTGCATACACCAGAAGTCGTACATTTACGTCACCAACCATTACACCATTTGTATCGGTACATGCTTGTCTAAGACATTTATCCATGTATACATTGAACAACCATGGTAACATCACACAACCTTGTCGCACTCATTGCTCAATATTAAGTATTCACTCACAGTCCCTCACCCTAACACATGCCCGACTACCGTTGTATACTGCCCTTATTCCATTTATTAGACCTTTATTTACGCCATATTCATTTGATATTTCCCACAGCTTCTCTCTATTCACTCTATCATATGCTTTCTCCAGATCTACAAACGCACAGTAGAACTTCCTTTTTACTTTCAAACACTTTTCGATCACCTGCTGGAGAGCAACCATCTGATCGACACATCCTCACTCTGGCATGAAGCCACCTAGTACATCCCACATCTTAGTTTGTGTAGTTTCTCGTACTCTATCAATCAGTATTCTTCCAAATACCAGGTACGCTGAGCAAGCTTATTCCTCTGTAGTTCTTACAATCACTCTTGTTACCCTTACCCTTATACAATGGTACAACGATCGTGCTCTTTCAATCACTTGGCACTTTTCCACACATAAGGCATACATTGAATAATTCACGCAATCTTCGTATAAGCTTTGCACCACCATACTTGAGCATTTCACCAGTGATTTCACCTACGCCTGCTCCTTGCCGTTTTTCAACCTTCCTACCGTTTCTCTACCTCATTTATTCCAATATCCTTCTCAGTTTCATTCATCATTCTTCTATATTCTCCTTATTTAACCCTTCAGTCTTACTTTCCTCACTACTGTACAGCTTTCCGAAATATTCTTGCCATCATTCCTCACTTCACAATCGTCCCATACTATTTCGTTTCTAGCATTCATAACTCCTGCAGCGTTCTGTTTTGGGCCACATTTTGTATTTTTGACCCATTTCAGAAGATTTTTTGTTTCCTCAAAATCATTCTGCATTTCTCTCCTTCCACAGTCATCACTTCCTCTTTACTTATTCTCACTGCCTCCTTCGTTTCTTTGTTTCTTAATCTGTACACCTCATACAATCGCTTCTTCTCAGTCTCATTTTTTGCAGCAATCATTGCCATGTATGCATCTTTTTTCTTACTTACTGCCTTTTTACCGACTCATTCCACCAAGCACATTTTTTCTGCCTACCTACAATCACTCTTCCACCTATTCGCACGGCACAATTGACAACAGAGTTTTTTAAGCTTATCCATGCACTTTCAACGTCAGTGTCTTTTATTTGTCCGTTCCACACTGTTTCATTCACATTCAACTCTTTACTCACAGCATCTGCGTATTTCATTCTCGCACCATTATTCATTAATTTGTCAACCCTAATTCTGGACGTTC
The DNA here is from genome assembly GCA_036346205.1 of Vesta saturnalis. Taxonomy (NCBI): domain Eukaryota; kingdom Metazoa; phylum Arthropoda; class Insecta; order Coleoptera; family Lampyridae; genus Vesta; species Vesta saturnalis. Next base: position 2,854,783 of record JARFJB010001033.1, on the reverse strand, counting down.
GCACTACGTTTGCTTTCCTTCTCCAGACCCACTTTTGCCCTAAACACACTCTCGATACTACCAAAAAGTGGTCCGATCCACACTCCGCTCCGCGCATTACTTTTGTGTCTTTCACCAGGTTTCTAAGCCGTTCATCATACACTATTAACTCTATCATACTTGGTTAATATACAGTTTTTGTTTTAGGTATTTTATTTCCTAACGAAATACCTGAATCGAAAATATTGCTTTTAGTAAGCGACGCGGCACCTTACATGCTAAAAGCTGCACGGGCCCTAAAGGTATTCTACCCTAAACTACTGCATGTTACTTGCCTAGCACACGCACTGCACAGTGCTGTAAATAAATTAATTTCTTCCGTGAAGAAGGTAAACATTACATTGTCTGTGTGCTGCTGTTACGATTTAAAAATTGCAGGTATTTGTAAAAGCACCATTACGAGTTTCTGAGTATAAAGAAAAGCTGCCATCAGTTCCACTCTCTCCTGAACCTGTGATTACCAGATGGGGTACCTGGATCGAGGCGTGTAATTTTTACGCGCTTCATTGAAACTCAATTAAAGAGGTAAACACATGTTTGCAAAATCTGTATGAATTCTACAAAATGATATGATAATTTACAGGTAGTGAATTCATTTCACCCTTCCACGGCTGCTGCTATACAAAATCTCAAGAGAGTTTTGAATGAAAACGTCCGTCGAGGTATAATGTATATAAACACCATTTCTGCTACCTACTCGAAACTATAAAGAAACTCGAAGCAAGGAACCTCGCGTTAGTGGAAGCATTAGGGATAGTGGACGATGTGGTAAATGAAATCGCACGGGTACCTGGTGCTAGTGGGATAAAAGTAAATGAAAAGATATTATCTGTATTACAAAAGAATCCAAATCTTCACATAATAAAGGAGATTGTAAATGTACATAAACGAGAAGAGGCCATTGGATTGGATGCAAGTCCTCAAGAAGTCGCTGCAATTAAATATGCCCCCATTACATCCTGTGATGTCGTAGATCTTTCTCGACATACAAGCAAATTGTCAGCAATACCAGGGCAAATTTGTTACCTGACCATACGGAACAGTACTTAATTACAGCCTGGAATAATAATGTTAACGTAGATTAAATGTTTTGTTATTTTTATTTTTTTATTTGTAAATTCATTTTACGTAGGTAGTTATTAAATTATTTTAAACAATTGTGTGCCTTTTTCAATTTCAATTTTGCCTTTTCCTTGCCTTTTTTATTGTTTTTGTTGCCTTTTTGCCTGCTTTTTTTATGGGTTTTTCTTGCCTAACTATCCGCTCTCTAGTTATTACTATACATATTTTTATATTTATAATGTAAAGTTTTTCTATTAAGTAACTTATTGACACGCCATTGTGTTATAGTGTTCCAGTGATTACCTCTAGCCACTAATCCTTAATTATTTAAAATGAATATCAGTAAATGTACGCTCACTTCTAATAAAATAAAATTTCTACGTTTACCAAACGAAAACGCTCACTGATTCTGTAGCAATAAAAACTACCAGCGAATATGTATTAATTCAAATTAAATTACATAAAAAGAAAGGCACATCACACTGGAGTATGCCTTCAATAAATATTTTGAACAAAGTAATAGCACGGACCTCGGTGAGACTGGCATAAATGGTCTTGGTTTAAAATAGTAAAATACTGTTTGGAAAACCTCTTAAACCGTCGCCTCCGTCAAAAACGTTATATTTTGTTTTAATTAAAATTAATTAACTAACGGTGTTTTATGTTAGTATGGTCCAGTTATTTTTGTAGTAAAGCAATTTAATTCTGTATTCCTTCCGATAGTTGCGTCTGTGAATAACAAATATTTAATCTACATAGCTAGCTATTCTTTCCACAAGAGCCGGTTAACATCCGTGGCAGAGTTTACATGCCTCATCGATCGTCTACTTTTATTTGTATCGTAAACTAATTTGCTTGCTTTTATATGTAATTATGAATGAATGCCTAAAATAAACTATTCCATACAGTTGGTTCGTGGCTTTATTAACGTAACTAATTATACGCTATCTCTATTAACTAAATCGTATTTATTTTACACAATAGCAGTAATTATTTTTTCTGCACATTTATGACACGATTTTGTCGTTTATGTACTACTACTGTTTAAGATTATTGTAAGTGAATTATTCATTTTTACATTCCACCCTACATAAACATATGTAGGTATACACTAAATCCAACGAGGAATGGACTGGCTTTGCGCATTGGCGATGAAAGTGGGAAGAGTGTTTAACCAGCTATACAGGACTGTCATACATAAAAGTTATGTAATATAGTCTCTCAATATTCGTCAAATCAGTCATTTATTATATAAAAGGTAAAAACATTATGAAACACCATTATTTTAAACATAAAAACGTAAAAAACCGTCGTTCATTATACAACTAATTAGTCTGTATCCCTGTTTTCAGAACCACTTTTAGCGTTAACATTAATTACTACGGTTTATATCGATTATGCTGTCAACGATATGGTCAATTTATGTTCTTCTTGTACCACGTATCGAATGAAATTGTTTCAATGTCCGGCTGTTACTCGCGAAACGCCTTCTTCAACTAAACGCTTCACTTCTGGTAATTTGAAACACTTATTGTTTATTTTAACGTACCCATTGACCCTCGATCACACCATTTCAGTGGGGTTAAATTTACTATGATACGATGGAATTCTGAGCATAGTTTTCTTCTTTTCTTTAGCGGTTTCATAGATGACGTATTTGTTGTATTTTGACTCAATTATATCACTTTTTCTCCAGGAATTATTGGGTGCTTTTTCCATTTTTACCGAATGATACGTAGCATTATCCATCACAATTACGTAATTATCATCCAACGTCGGTAAAATCTTTTGGAACCATTCGAGAAATGCGCTTCCGTTCATCTTATCGTGATAATCCGCTGCATTTTTTTTTAGACTCAACACACAGCAAGCCATCAGGAACGAATCCATTACTCTTTCTCAGTCAGGAAACTGTTGTCGTTTAACAAAAGCAAAATTCAACCCATGCGACAATTTGTGAAATATTGATCGCTTGAATTATGGCAACTCTTCATCATCATTCACTGGTTGCATAACATTGTCCACAACCAGTAGTTCCCTATTTCGATAAAGCTCATGCACTTTTCTTCTTATAGCATTGTTATCGAATTCATCAACCTTTTCTTTACAAGACAGGCGAGCTTTTTTTATATTCCGTTCCGTTACCTGACCAGTTCTATTATACTCCGCTATAATCTTTTTATTGTACTTTTTACAAATTCAAAACTAATGAATGAATGCATTGAAAGTGTGCAAGCGCTCATGTAAGGTGTTTGAACAACATGATATCCGTTGCGACTTTACCAATACAAGATATGTCATCATAAGTATATTACAAATTTAGGCCTAAAAATTCATTTAGCGTTATACTGCAGTAATAATTATCCGCAAAAGGGCTTTATGTTTTTTCGCTAAAATATTTTGCGTCCAATTTGAAATAAGAACAAGAGTAAAAGGGAAATCTACTCTGGAGTATGAGCAAATTACTCTCACTACTGTTTCACATTTTAACCCACAAATTTGGCAGCGTAGCTACAATTTTTATATATCAAACTTTTACATTTAACTATTCGGATGTACTTTTTTTAGATTAACTGGTAATTCCTGTACAAATTCCCACTTGATTTTTATCTCCTTTTTTAGTAACGGGAATATATGCCTTTCTGTCCATCCCTCCGGGAACCCTTCACTCTCCACATTTTTTATATCATCCCTTTTGCCACCTTTTCTCGTCCTCATACCTACTCCTCACTTTGTCTTCTCCCACCGCTGTACCATTTTTCACCTTCCGGATTGCCCCTATTACTTCCTCTTATTTTATCCCTTCCCCTACTCCATGTACTTCGGATCCCTTCTTACGTTGTCTTCTTTCTTCTTTCAGTCTTCGCTCCACTCACATAGATCTCCTGAAATATCCCTTCAATTGGTTTATTTGTATTCCCGTTTGTATCGTTCTCCTGTTTTCTTTCTTTAAATATTTCCATTTGTATTCTTTCGTTTTTATGCCCTATACCTGCTCTTCATGCTTCCGTTTGTTTTCCTCTTTTTTTTCTCGCATATTTTCTTGTATTACTTTACCATCTCTTTGTTTTCTTCTCTTTATACCTTCCGTTTTTTCCACAGTTTTGGTATCCTTTTTGCTTTGCTCTTGGCTTCCTTGCATTCTCTGTCCCACCACCACTACTATCCCGTTTTCTCCCTCTTCCATCTTTTAAACTTGACTCTCTCCGTTGCTTCCTCTATCCTTTCACTTCTTCCACACTCTTTTGTACTCTTTTACATTCACACATTGTTTTTCCCATATTTGTACCTCTTTATGTTCTCTGCTGTCCATACTCTCTTGGTTATGAATTACTCTTCCTTTGCCATCATTATTTTTACTGTTCCCCACTACATATTTATTTCAACAATTCCTTTTCTGTGTTTCACGTTCTCTTCTTATTGTTTTAACCATTTTCTTCTTATTCCCGTTATTATACCATAGTCCAGCTTCCTAATGAAGTCCAAAAATTCTTGGTCTTCGTTCTTCATTCCCGTCCTTTCCGGAACATTATCTATAGTTCTTTCGTCTCTTCCTGTACTATTTCTCTAATTAGCTTTCGTTACCTGTGCTATTCTTTACTTTTTCCATTACTCATTTTTCCGTTTCTTTGCCATTTCGTGGTCCTTCTTTCCGCTTTGTTCCCCGCCTCTTCATTCAGTATTTTGCCTTTGGTTACCCCTCTTCTTTCCCCTTTCTTTGTATAACTCTCTGTTTCTCTCATTCCATACATGTCTTTCTCCATCTATTTCCATTTTTCTATATCCTAGCCACATTCTATTTCCATTTTTCTATATCGTAGACACATTTTTCTTCCCCCCTTTCTACTTTCCGCCCCTTTGTCCGTTATTTCTCTTTGTACTCTCTTTTCTTCTCTAGTTAGGTCGTGGTCTATGTAAATTCTTGTACCACTCAATTTTTTCTTCTCTGCTATCACCTTATGATTACTCCTCCCAACTCTCCATTCCCGCCACCGCCATCTAATTTTCCCTGTCCCTGTTTATCACAGTCACTTCTTTCAAATCCACCTTCACATTTAATTACTCTTCCTTCATCACGTGTATCTCTTTTTGTAGATCCTTGCTTCTCCAACCCTTTATTACGATGTTGCTTTCCTTTTCCTCCTCTCCTCATCACCCTCTTGTCTTTCTAGCTTTTCTATTCTCCGTACAAATTCTTTGTTTTCTTTCTTTCTCCCATTTATCCTTTAATTTATTTAATTTCGTTCGTACAGGTGTGTAAGGGTTTCTGTAATCAAAGCCACTAGTGGACAAAAGCACACTTACCGTTCCTTTTAGCAATGCTTTGGGTGTGTGTCGGCGGACTAGGCATTGTCGGGCTTGTTTCCCAGCTACAACGCTTATAATAGTGTATGTAAGATTTAAATAATTACGTGTGGATACCTAGCACTAAGTGTATACAGGTAGGTAGCGTATCAGATCAAGCCTTTGAGTAGCAAGTGAAATGTGAGAATAAAGGGGGCCCAAGTCCAAATTTTTGAAAATGTATGTTATTGCACAAAATCAAATATAACACGTTTCTTCATATATTGTAAGCAATAAAAGACCCAAGCTACGCATACTAAACTCAATAAAAGGATTGTACCGTGAGACAAATCCCAGTCTAGGACTTGGGTCCGTTTCATTTTGCAGTAGGGTAGTAGTCGGTGTTTATGTTTAACTATGGCTTTGGTCGACACAAAACTGATATTAGTGGAAAAAGTGAGGAATTAAAGGTATCAGTCACATCTGAGAAGAATGCTACTGTTAGACAACGTTTCCAAACTGAATACAGGTTGCATAAATTAAAAGCTAAGATCTTCTACAAGAAAATCAAGGAATTTGGTGAGAAAGCAAAATCAAAGAATAGTGAGACTTTGTGTTGGGATTATCACAAAACATACCTTATCCGCACTTAGTAGTTTCCGACGTGTTCCACCTTCGTCAGCTATGGTTGTATAACTTCTGCATTTATAGTTAGAACCATAGTAAGGAGTTATGCATATGTGGCCAGAAACTAAAGGAAAGCGTGGTGTAAATGAAGTACTTTATTGCTTGGACAGATATATAAAAGAACACGTAAACCGTCTGTACGAAAACTTTATTTATTTTGTGATGGTTGTCGAGGCCAGAAATATGGTTAATTACCTTTTAGTTTAGTGTTGAAGGATATTTCTACAGTATTTAGTGGCGGCTACGAATAAGAGGACACAGTTACCTACCTTGCGACCGCTTATTTTCAGTTATAGAATGAAATGAAAAAAGCAAGAAAAAGTTCAAACGTTTCAAGAGCGATAAGGCATAATTTCCAAGAAGTTTGACGTAAATAAACTTGAATTTTCCAACTTTTTCAACTTCAAGAACCACCAAGCTACATTATTCAAGAATTATTCCAAAAACATATCTGGTCAAATCGAAGAAACGTTTTGTTTATTAAATCCAAATGTAGTAGTTTTATCAACTCTGGCAATCAGAGAGTTGAAAATCAAAAACCTGCAAAGCTTATGCAAATTTTAGATGCAGATAAGAGAAAATATTATAATAATTGGTAATTTCTAGAAGCCCAAGTCTTGGAGGAAGCTGATAATAGTTCGGAGTATGGATAATTGCGATACTTTTGAAATAAAAATTTTGTTTTATTATCTACTTTTTGTAAACTTATAATGAAAATATCTTTGAAGTTTTCTGTTATTGTAACTTATAATCATTATATATATTATATATATATATATATATATATATATATATATATATATATATATATATATATATATAGTATATATATATATATATATATATATATATATATATATATATATATCATATATATATATATATTCAAAATCAGTCACATTGTTTTTTTCTTGCATTTGTCATCTAAAGGCATGTAACTTTAAAGGAGTAAAGCTTAAAAGAAAAGAAAAGGTAAGAGACAAAAGTTACATCGGCTCAAAATGTTTTTTTGATTTTTCTCAGATCACTTCATTAGGAGTTAGCCTCTTTTATTCTTACATATTCAAATATGTCCAGAGGCTCCTCTGGATCTCTTGCAGGAGGTGAATGTCCGAAGTCCGAAAGGCCTCGAAACAAACTCCAATATTTCAAGCGTGGAGTTCTGTTTCATGTAATGAAGAAGTAGGCGGACATTAATACCGCAGTGACGTAACGGTCGTTTATTAGTCTATCTGTGGCGGGAGTTACTAATAAGATTATGACGTAAAAAGGGTTTAAACGGCTTTAGTAATAAAGGGCGTGAGGATACAAATTGATAATTTCCTAATTGTAAAAGATTGTGATTACGGAAAACCAATCTGGGTATCTGATGTAACGAAAAAAATAAGTCAAAACTATGGGTGCCTCATCAGATTATTAATTCTTGTCACTATTTGCTAATAACAAGACAAACGCATAAGAAAGTTATGTGCTCGCTACATCAGATTTTTTCAATTAGAAATTAATCCGTCATTTCTAACTTTCACACCTGACTAATTTTAATTTAATAACAAAAAGCTTCATGCTTATATATAATGTTAATAAAAGCTTCACCAAGTCTACAGTAATGAGTATTTAATATTACCTAATTATATGTATACTTTTACCTTCCATAAAAAGGCGATACAAATGGATTTGTGTTCTTTATATCTAGTATATGTTGAAAATGGATAAGGGTGAGTTAAATGTAATAAATCATAATGTTGTGTTCATTGTCAACCGCCTTATGGTTTTAGAAATCACGTCAACATTGTATTAACCCTCAATAAATTTATATCTTTCTCCCCTTGACATTAATATTTGTAGTGTACTTTGGGAAATATCCTCGAGATTAGTATCTATGGTAATAGAGGTACCTACTGATTACTACTAGCTATAGAGGTTAACTGCACAACTAACGATGTGCCCTAGCACTTTAAACGTTACTTCTCATTTGTTTCCAGCACTGTATAAAGACGTTCTTTTCTGCAAAAGTTTAATTTTTAAATCTGCATTTTGTTATTAACCACTTCACACTGTAAGACTAGCATCCATTTTAACCTTAAACTGATGTAGAATGACTTCATGTTTCTCACGTTTATTTAGTTGTAGGTGTTCGAACATAATTAACATCGTACCCACATAACAAAGTGTATTCGTAAATTTTCTACTCAAGGATGTTTCTCTGGTTTATAATTATGATATATTTTGTGCTTAATTGTAATTAACACAAAATACCAAAAAGCAAATTTATGTAGATGAAGTAAAAACCTACCCTTGTTTAAAGATGCCAACACTAACCGTTCTGAATTACTACAATACACAATTACTCACTACTAATTGTAGAATCCTTTTACTGCTCCCGTTGTCACACGAAATGTAATTAATGCGTTAGATATGTGGAATATGCGGCTGTCTTTAACACAGTAATTTAAAAAAGCAGTCTTTTTTATAGAGAGGTAGGTCCACGGAAAGAAATTTAAGCTTGCGATTTCATTAAATTTGTTACACAAAAAAAAGCTGTGTAAGCTTCTAGAGAGTAATTACAAAGTTTACTGTTGACTGCCGTGATTACTTTATATTTGAAAGTTTAAAAAAAGTGTGAAGTGCACAGAAACAAAACCAACTATGTAATGTGTATTATTGATAGATTATACAACTACAACCTTTTTTATTTACTTTGTTCATAGTTTAATAAGTTAAATACTTATTTTTGGTCAATAAAACTTAAATACAAAATTTACATTATTACAATACTGAAGTCAGAATTATATCCACTGCTTTATGACACTAAACCCGATTCCATTCGAGAATATGGTGTATTAAGCACGGGTAAGGCCGGAAACATAAAATTGATCTTTTACTATTCAAACCAAGGGAATACTAAATGTAACAAACCTCTTAGTACTTCCAATGATCTTTTATAAAACCTCACATGTGCGTGAATAGGTTTAAAGTACCCTTATGTGTCTTATATGAAATAATATAGTTTTCATGAACAATAGGATACCATATTTAGTTTAACGACCGTAATTTTTATAATAGATTTTGGCTATAGGCATATAACCACCAGTAATGGAATGATAAATTACGCATTTCTTCTCAATTCAAGTTATACCAGATAACATTTAGGCTATTGGAAAGCATTTGAAATGGGTGCGTAAGCTAAAAAAATGATTAATTTTGGTTCATAAATTGTAAAAAAAATTTTTGATACGTCTGTTGGAACATGACATATTGTTATGAAAATGTAAACTTTCACCGTTATCACATAACAAAGACATCCTTTTGGGGATTTTAATGGTGTACCTACTTTAAATTGTACAATCTAAACGTTTCAATAACACTTACAGATATCTTCGTCAGAAGTAATATCTAGTAAAATTGTTAAAGATGTTGCAAACAACTTTGACAAAATTGTTTACAACATCTTTAACAATTTTAATAGATATTACTACTGACTAAGATAACTGTAAGTGTTATCGAAACGTTTAGATTGTATAATTTAAAATACATCATTAAAAAACTCAAAAAAGATAAGTATTTTATTATGTGTGATAATAGTGACAATTTACATTTTCATATTTCAGTCCGTTATGGGAAGGAAACTTATCGTTCTATCAGACAATTTGAAAAATTAAGGAAACGTAAAGCACAATTATTATCGTCCCTAACTATTTTTTTACGATGCCGAGACCAAAAAATTATCCAAAAGTTTATCTATATTAAAAGAAATTTTAATAAGAAACAAGCCAATAATATTTATAGAAGAATCGACAATGCTCTTCTGCGCAATCTAATACGTATTACTTGCAAGTTATTGGATAACACCTATGGAAAACTTTTATACTTACATTTAAAAATTTCATCTATATTTAATAGAGAAGAGTGGGATAAAATTGATTCCATAATGTTTAAATCTATGGAAATAAATTTTAACATCTCATTTCAACGTAAACACGAAAAAAATTTAATAAATAATACAAACAACAAAATACTAGACCATCTATTGATTATAAAAAAACAGTTATAAACCTTTCTGATAATGCTGTTTCAGATTACGCTATTGAAGCGCCTTCTGAAGGAGAAAATTTTGCGGTAACACCAAGAGTAATCCCTTTTCGAGGTATAATTTCCAATATCGAAAACTCCATTAAATCATTACCTTTTCGTGCAGCTAATGCAGTTAGATACAACACCGTTAACATATTACGTAAAACAAAACCTCCAAAGAGCAACTTATCCTTTTGTCAACGACGTGCTTTACTTTATCTTAAACGCAATGAAAATATAATAATATTAGAATCAGATAAAGGTAATGCAACTGTTATATTAAATATGAACGATGATAACGTTAAAATAGAACAATTGTTGGAACCAGAGACTTATCGTGATATACCAAAAGATCCAACACAGAAGCTTGTTTTAGAAACTAAAGAACTTATTAAATTATCATCTATTCCTTTAAGGCCTGTTGTTAGTGCAATTGATTCTCCTACATATGTCTTGCAAAACATTTTTATTACAGCCTCATATAGGTATTAAACCCCATTACATTAAAAATTCTGCCGACTTTGTTGAAAAAATGCATAATTTCAAAATTGAAGAGGATGATATAATGGTCAGTTTTGATGTTGTTTCACTTTTTATAAAAGTTCCTCTAAAAAAAAATATTGAATACATTGATCAACTTTTCCCAAAGGACATAACCATTCTTTTTCAGAACTGTCTTACTACAACTTATTTTCAGTGGAATAGTAAATTTTATGAACAAATTGATGGAGTCGCAATGGGTAGTCCCCTTAGCCCTGTTATAGCTAACTTTTATATGGAAAAATTTGAAACATAGCGTTACAAAATACACCTAAAAAACCTTCAGCTTGGTATAGATATGTAGGTGACACATTTGTTATTTGGAGACATGGAGAAGAGGCACTGCATGAGTTGTTTGGTTTTTATAAATGGATAGCCATTTCTTGACATATTAATATCTAAAAATAATAATTCAATATCTTTTAAGGTTTACAGAAAGCTGACACACCTTCATACATTATCCAACTACCATCCACGTCAAAAAATTGGTGTAATTAAATCTTTGGTGGATTGAGCAAAACGAAGTGACCCTGAAATTTTGAAGGATGAATATAAATATTTAACAAAATCCTTACAAGGTGATGGATATTCACTTACAGATATTAATAATACTATTACACCTTCTAGACATAACCTTAAAGAAAAACCAGTTCATGATGTTGGTATTGCTTTTATTCCTTTTATAGCTAACGTTACAGATAGAATTGAAAAAAATTCTAAGTAAATATGGCATTAGGACTATTTTTAAACCTACAAGAAAAATTAAAGAACATTTAAGATCACCTAAAGACGTGTCAAACCCATTATCATCTTCCTAAGTGTATAAGTTATCTTGTTCATGTGGAAAAGTATACATTGGAACCACAAAACGTAACTTTGATACAAGACGTAAAGAACATATAAGATTTTGTAGATTAGGTCAACCAGAGAAGTCTGCGGTGGCTGACCATGCCTTAAATAATCTAAATCATGACATTCAATTTGACAATATGGAAATATTGTCAAGAAAAACTCATTATTGTGTTCGTTTACAACGTGAAGCTATTGAAATATATAAACACCCTAATAATTTTAATACAAAAGAAGAAAATCTCCGTTTAAATAGGTTTTGGTAACTTATAATAAAAAAAAGGCATAATGATACGCCTTTTCTTATTTTATTTTGACTTTTGGTATGTCTAGTTTTTTTGCTGTGTTTTTCCTAGACCTTGAAGTAAATGCTTTAGCAATTATATGTTAAATTACCACAGCAGTATAATTTAACACAAGTAGTTGAAATTAAGGTTAAAATTAAAAAATTACAAAAATCGTTCTGCATTATGCTTTTCATTGTTAATAACACTTGCAATTATTGACAAAGGTTATCTCTTTGTTAGATTTAACTGGATTATTTTATTTGATGTCATGTTTATATTTGTAAATACTTCTATCATTTTGAAATTGAAGTTTTTCACAACTTTACACTTACATCATAGCTTGATTAAATTTTGTTAAATGTGTTTTTCGGCTGACATTTTTCATTGTTAGCCTTCGCCGTTAGAGGATGTTCTGATTTTTCATCTTTAAGACATCTTTAACAATATTTAATTTTTGGTGACCTAGTTATCCTTTACTAAAATTTAATGCTATAGCTGGCTTTATACGTTTCTCAAACTAGAATATTAATAGCAGGCTGACGTTTATGTTTTAATTCTTCAACTTTGACAAAATTGCTTTAATAGATATTACTACTGAGGAAGATAACTGTAAGTATTATCGAAACGTTTAGATTGTATAATTTAAAGTAGGTAGACCATTAAAAAACCCAAAAAGATAAGTATTTTATGATATATTGTTAGTCTAAAATTTAAATATCTAGTGTGGAACACCACACGATCTTCCTACCCACACCAAGGAAATCAAAACAAAGAAATAATTTCAATATCATTTTCTTTTTAGGGTAATAATTATTACCATTACGAAAATGGGCAACATTGTAAACGCAAAAACAATAATCTATGTCATTCGGACGTTTAAAGCTTTATGATAGACAGAGGTCAATAAACATCTACATGCTAACTTAAATTATAAGAAATGAAATGTTTTACTTTCAATTTTTACCTTCCTAACTACATATACATGTGTAGGTATGGAAGGTTATGCAATCGATTTTTATTCAATATCGCAAAATCAACTTAGCTCATTTTACAACTTTTGCCAAGTTTGATCAAGATCGCTGTGTGTGTGTGGTGTGTGTGTGTGTGGTGTGTGTGTGTGTGTGTGTGTGGTGTGTGTGTGTGTGGTGTGTGTGTGTGTGTGTGTGTCCGTGTGTCGTGTGTGTGTGTGTGTGTCGTGTGTCCGTGTGTCCGTGTGTCCGTGTGCCGTGTGTCCGTGTGTCCGTGTGTCCGTGTGTCCGTGTGTCCGTGTGTCCGTGTGTCCGTGTGTCCGTGTGTCCGTGTGTCCGTGTGCCGTGTGTCCGTGTGCGTGTGCCGTGTGTCCGTGTGTCGTGTGTCCGTGTGTCGTGTGTCCGTGTGCGTGTGTCCGTGTGTCGTTGTCGTGTGTGTGTGTGTCGTGTGTCGTGTGTCCGTGTGTGTCCGTGTGTCGTGTCGTGTGTCGTGTGTGTGTGTGTGCGTGTGTCGTGTCGTGTGTCGTCGTGTGCGCGTGCGTGTCGTGTGTGCGTGTGTGCGTGTGTCGTGTGTGTCGTGTGCGTGTGCGTGTGTCGTGTGTGCGTGTGTGTCGTGTGTGTGCGTGTGGTGCGTGTGGTGGTGTGTGCGGTGTGTGTGTCGTGTGTGCGTGTGTGGTGGTGTCGTGTGCGTGCGTGTGCGTGTGTGCGTGTGCGTGTGCGTGCTGTTCGTGTTGTCGTGTGTGCGTGTGTGCGTGTGTGTCGTGTCGTGTTGCGTGTGTGCGTGTGTGCGTGTGTGTCGTGTGTGCTGTGTTGCGTGTGTGCGTGTGTGCGTGTCGTGTGCGTGTAGCGGTGTGCGTGTGGTGCGTGATTTGCGTGCGGTTCGTGCGGTTGCGTGTGGGTGTGCGTTGTGCGTTGCGCGTGTCGTGTGTGATTATTTAATTCATTTCTTTTAAAGTTTGTTAATGTAATCGATCAATGTAAGTTGTATGTATGTGCGTTATCAATATTTTTTTACAATGTTGCCTGTTTTCGTTGTGAACGTATAAAAAAGAGGTTGCACAGTTAACCTTAAAACATTATAATTCAAATTATTTCATTTCTTTTAAATTTTTAAGTCGGTCATGAAGTCTTAAACGTCTGTTTCACATAGATTATTTTTTCTGTTTTAGATTATTGTTTCTGTTTTTACAATGTTGCCTATTTCCGTAATAAACTTCTTATAATAGAGGTTCCATAATTATCCTTAAAAAATGTTATTAAAATTATCTGACTTTTTTAATTTCCATGTTGTACGTTAGAAGGTCGTGTGATATTTCCCAACAGATGCTCTTAGGATGATTATGCACCCTCTCTGTATAGGTTAATAATGAAGACAGGCAACATTGTAAGAACAAAAACAATGTTTGTCAGAACGACGTTCATGTCAGATAGAGATTAATAGGCATAAATAAATGTTAACGGAAAAAATTCCAAAGCCTCTCTATTCTATAGAAATATCGTTATTCCAGCTTAAGCATTTTTAACCATATTTATTTAATTCTTATATTTATTTCGCTTTACATTAAAAAACTTTTTAAAGAATATTATGTACAATTAAATTTTCTTTAAAAAATACGTCTACACTTTTTCTTAAAAATTAATCGTTATTCAGATACTGGACAAAATTGAACTAACACTTAAATTCTACATTAGGAATTTTTTGCCGCTAACATACGCGTCATATCAAAAAACTGCATAATAGGACATAATTAATCGATATATTTAAGGTCTATATGACATCCCATCTGGGTAAGTTATAATTTGTTTTATTACATTTATCCGACCAGTTTCCAGTTGGAAATATTTCTTTTCTACCTTTGGTAGATTATAAATCGATCTTGTCGGTAAAACACCTACATAATACTTTTATACTTTCTTGGGGCGCAATCCCGCGGAAAACAAATATCCTGTACATAAAATCCTCCTTTTTGCTTTTAGGAGTATTCCTGAAAGGTACTGAGGTTTCCTAAAGGAATTATCCCCTAAAGCGTATTACCTTTAGAGGTAATTCTTTACGTGTGCATTTCCGAAAGGTGTAGGCCTGTTCAGTATACCATACTTCTATTTAAGCAATGGTGCGTATGGCCCGTTTTATTAGATAATCCTTCCTAAGGACATAATACGTAAACCTACACCGCCAACCTGAGAGTGATTGCATAAACGCCCAAGTCTCCCGTTGTAAATCTGGTCCTTAATATCGACATTCGTTTCCAGAATAATTAATAACGCAATACCCGCCGCTTCCTGAAAGAGAATAAATTCTTTAAACAATAAATCTCTTTCCAGAAGGAGAAATCAACTTCCTTTCATTTTTTTTAATTTAAAGTAGAGATCCTGACTCTTTAAAAAGAATTTCGTTTATATAAGATTTACCAGTAAGCGATAGAAATTAATCGGATAGGAACTAAAGTATTTAAAGAGTCCTGTATACCCTTTTCACTTACGAAAATTGTGATATTTCGTAAAAGCGTTAAAGGCAAGCGTCGCACACATCTTTAATTTTACATGTCAGGTTACTCTGTTGTATAAACAAACAGAATACTTCTTATAACCCTGCAACTAAAGTGCTAAATAAATAAATGCAGTATTTGTAATTCATTTTTAAAGAACAATGACACTTCCTGACCAAGTGACCGAGATATAAAGACATTGCCCTCGTGAAGCCGTTAACTTTTATCAGTCCATTGCATACAATTTCTAAGAATAGAATAATATAAATACTCTTTATATTTATGAATGTTTGGATTCCATTTAAATTCAAAAGAAATTACAATAAAACCAATCACATTGAGTGGTGTTATTAAACTTTTTAATTTATTTGCGTAAATAGTAATCATTCAACACTAGATAAAATTCCCAAGCGAGTTGCTACTGTAAACTAGGTTTTGTATGTTAATTATTTAATCCATAGATAACCATTCTACCTGGAAAAAGGGACGTCGCCCTTTCGCTACCTCTTAGAAGATAATTTAAATTTTTATTCATGTACTATTCGTCGTCTTAGTCCTTCCAACAAAGCGGATTCGGTCGTATAAATTTTGCTCTTTAAATAACCCCACAAAAATTAATTGAGGGGCGTTAGATCTGGGGATCTTGGAGGCCATTCAATGAAGCTTCTTCTAGGAGATCGTTCATTAAGACATTGCCTTACAGATCTACTATAATGCGGATGCGCACCGTCTAGGAAAAACAGACCATCTTCTGAGTATCTATTATCATTTTCGATTATATCTGTGAGAGCGGGATCAGTAGTGTCCTGTAATATTTCCGTTCAAATTTTGTGGCGAAAAAATGTCCCAACGATATGATCCCCAAACGTAAACATAAAAAAAATCATGGATGATCATATGCCTGACCACTCCATCTAAATGCCTTTCTAATGGTGTTCTATACATGGTACATTCCCAATTTTAATTATAGGATTGATGAAGTGGAAGGGAGGGGGTTGACAAATGGCAGATATTTGCACTGTAAAAATGCCGTGGAACGAAAATCGACGTGTTTTAGCATTTCCTTAAAGTCTAATGAATAATAACAAATATCGGGGTGGACTGTTTTCAGAGGCTCACTCTGTATATCTACACTACTGACTATTTTATTAATCAAAAAGTCCAATTACTCAAAATAAACATTTTGAAATTAAAACTACATTCCACATAAGTTGGAAATTAATCTTTATCTGATATTTTGCCAACGCTTATTATTGCACATATTTGAATATATAAAAAACGGTGTGCCTTAAGCAATAATGAAGAATGTAATATCTTGACTTGATGAAAACTACTCCATATTAATTTGAATATGTAAATGTAAGTCATGACAAGATCAATAACGAGCACTACTACACGTTTAATCAAAATACATTGCTTCTGATTATGATATTCTTATCACACCCATTTATGATGATATTAATGAAAAATTGATCAAAAACCACAAGCATGACCTGTCACATAGTTTTTGTGGCTCGCGCTAAAAACGATTGATGGATTTGTAGAGTGAATAACAAGCTTAAAACCACTGAAACTTATGTCTAAGTTATTACTTCTTAATAAGTTAGATACTGTTCAATTCGTTTCCAGTTTAGTGGGCGATGACCAACTTTCTAATGCTTTTCTTTAAATCGAATTCATGTACACCTTCAGTATTCTAAATTAGACACGAACAATATGTATTGTAAATATTTTAGATTTAATTTATAAACCGCTCTCAACTTTAAAATAAAGTTTAGCCAAAACTAAAATTTAGTATTTCAAGTGGAAATAGTTGAATTAGATTGCTACCTTGGACGTTTTTTTTAGTAATTGTGGTCACCAACATGCTAAGCTTGGCTTGCTGTGCAAAAGCCCTCAAGAACACTTAGGAATGTACATCGGAGGACATTGAATTTCCAAGAGATGCCTATTAACGGCTACCCTAAATTTTTTCGTAATATAAGTGCGAAGAGAACAGGAACTAGGAAGATCTTTCCAGAGTTTAGATTCCGTGTAGAAGAATGTGCATTGCACCCGTTTGGTACAAATTGAGGTCTGTATTGCATATTGATGGTGTGAGTTAGCGAACCGATCATTCGTAGCAAAAGTGACCCGTGATGGTACCAATGAATATAATTCAGCATTCCAATACTGATAATACAATCTAGGAACACCAACCCATAGGTGAGAAATATATGCTCTATATGAGGTAGAAAGAGTTGTCGGAAGGACAAGTACGACTTAGATATGTACAAAAAGCCTATTTTACAAGTAAATCTACGCCATTTATGCTTACAACAGGAAATGATCGATTCCTTTTGGCGGACACAAGGCGACACTAAGTTTTATTAGCATTAAATTTAACTAGATTATTACTTCCCCGTTCAAAGCTACGTTGAACGTTTTTGTTGATTAAAATTGATATTTCAGTTTTATGGTTTTGGTTTGAAATAGAAGGTGGATTACCGTTATTATGAGTAGATTGGGATGAACTACAATGAAGAGTGCTGTCATCAGCAAAGCAATGAACGGGTTAGTCGTTGAATGAATAAGATTATTTATGTATATAAAAAAAATACTATAAATAATCCCTGTGACAAACCCACGTTAATGCCAACTTCTTTGAAAAGAAACCATCAACTACGACACGTATTCGTCTTTTGTCTGTGGCCAAAAGCTCTTGAGATATCTAAACGACTACAACTGCTTTACGGGATTGTTGTTCCAAACTTGGGTGACATATGAAAGATCACCTGTTGAACCATTCTGCCTAATACCATACTAGTAGTCACTTAGGAGTTTGTTAGGTAGTTAGTAATAAAGTATCAAGACAATGTAATGGTTGTTGGTTGGTGTAATGTTGAGCTGCTGTATTTAAAACCTGTGCAACTGTATTTATTTTCACATATTAAATATTATAAATAATTAACGTTCAGGTTTTAAATCGTATATTTTAATATAAAATTGTATAAACTTTAAAAGTCTAATAAATAAGTGTTTGTAATTATGAATTTGAATCGTGAAAGTCTACATTTTCATTTTTAGCATAAAATATTATATATTTATGGCGTAGATGCTACAAAAGTATAAATATTAAATTATAAATCTGCAAGGGACAATTATAGGTAAAGTTTATTTAGTGAGTATGTTTCTTGGTACTTTGGCTAAGAATTTGAATTTATATAGCGTGTATTATTGTCAGTAATTGATGCCGACACCACAATGTACGCTCATAATGATTGAATAAATTTGAATATATTAATTTGTTGGAGCTGCAGTAAGATTTCTGACATACATCAATTCACAATATCTATCGATTAGTTTATGCACATCATCTACATCAGCAGAAAGTCGAAACTTAATTTACAATTTACTAACCACAATTCCTAGTTTAGAAGTGTTTTCTTTTAAGTTAAAGGTAAAAATCTTTTGTGTCGGACGTAGCTTTATTTTCCGTTTGAAAAAGAAAACTGATGGTCTTCTTTTGTCCTACGAAAAGCTAAAGAATTGGAATTTATAAAACATTAAATGGGATGTTATAAATGTTAATAATGGAAATATGCATTCATTTAAATAACATTGTGTTTTATTAAACCATTATTCAACAAAGCCCGGCTTTAATTACAAAGAGCGTTAAAATTACATAATTTCGGAATAAACCAGGCATGATGTATACATAAGTAGCCACAAATGCACTTTACAACGTAGTCTACTACATAATTAAATACTTCATTTCATTATTGTCTTCATACAAATAAAATTATTACACACAAAAATAAAATTAGATATACCACTCACATACCTACTACATAACTGGATCAGTGAAATATGTAAACGTCGTATGTAAAGAATGCCATCAGTGCTAAGTATTAAGGAGAATGATAAAGGATGACGGAAATACAGGACTTAGGGGAATTAAGAGTTGTCCACGTCAGTCTGTATTTGAAGCGAAATCAGAATTCATTCCATCATCTAGTGTGTATATATCGATAGCTTTCCAGCTCTTGAAGGTTAATATTACTTCAGACAGAAGAGTTCGTAGGGGAATTGCTTTAGAATATAACAGCTTCTTTCTAAAAAGGATCAGCTATTCCAGACAATGTCTAAATTTCTTTTATTATTTAAAATAGAGAATACACTTTATTTGACTTTCAAATTTTTTCTCTACAATAAATACTGATACAATTGGATAAAGTGGGTAATAAGATAGATTTAAAAACGATTTATGGCTGTTAAAAAAAAGCAAAATCCAAACTGAGACAAATACATTTTTGATGTTTTTATTGCCTAAGTCGCAGCTGTATGTACTGCAATTCTTATGATTTTATGACTTTAATCCTCCTGTTTTGATTTATCATACATATAGAATTTTTCCTTTTCCTGAGATTTTTTCTTATAATAGAAAAAGATAAATTTTGAAAAGTAATAAAAAAAACTTATTAAAAAATATGTACGCTCCGTAGGCTCTATATCACGTACGCTATCAAGATCTATTGCCTAGTACTCCCGTTTGAATAAATTCTGCATTGTGTTTGTTTATTCCTATCCCCATATAAATGAAGTTTCTTCATCTAAAATCTTTTGATTAACAAAGTGATTTGTGAGTGTTAGCTAATTATGATTTTTAGCAAAAACAAGGATTTACTATGACGTATAATGCACCCCTTCAAAAGTTAAATATTTTTCCGTACGACTACATGATATTGAAAGAATACGTGCAAACAGTGTTTTTGCAAAAATCGTAAGGTATACAACGTTGTATCCCGTTTATGAAAACTACCTAACAATACTGGACTACCTGCCGAAAAGTACTTTTGATGTGAAAATCTTAATTTTGTTGAGGAACTTTCGCTTTCTCACAACTTTCCTTAATTCCTTAATTCTTATGCACGACAACCGCAATATAAATCATTAAAATAAAAGGCGACAAGCGTTGAAGATACAACGTGATAAACGGTTTTATGCAAGTAATCAAGTATTAACGTGAATAACGTGCTTTCTAATACAGTGAAACATAAACATAATGGTTGTCACATTCTCAGCATATTAATCAGAATATTGTAACATTTTTATGAAACACATTTATTATAGCTCTCAGTTTGCTACTTACAAATCGTATTTGCATTAAAAATTGATTACGGTCATTGGTTTCCATCGAGCAAGCAGCGACGCTGTTCGTTGGTTTGTGCTACTAGAACAAAAGTCAAAAAAAGCGCCTACTTCTGTTTTTTGAATACAAAATGGTGAAAGCTGTTTGATCCTAACAAAGTTGTATGTTTTAAAAATTTAAAAATTCTTATATACTGGGATTAGTATTTATCGTATTTACTTTAAAGGGAATTTCTTTGTTAGAATTAATTTAAAATTAGGATTGAAGTTATATAAATTTTCGTAAGGTTTAGAATTAAAAACGCAGTTTGTGATTGAGATAAAATTTCAAGTTGGTTTTCATATTAAGTTTCTGGTGCCAAGATTCTATTTCAGTACAGTTTACCGATTTATTTTCAATTAAGAATCATCATTATAGGAGAAGGCAATATTTAGCTGAGTTACAATAAGTACTAAGAAAAAATAACTTAACGATAACATTCTGTTTCGATTGCTGTGAAAGCTGACGTTGCTTTTGCATTCTGAGGTACACCTTAAGATTACAGTTTGTGACAAGACGTAATTTCTCTTGATCATTTACAGGAAGGAGCTTATCGTTTCTACCGCACTTTATAATTTGAATGTATGAGTAGTATGATTGGTTGTCGTTTTTAAAATCAAGTATGGCGTAAGTGAAGATGTTTTGAGTGTATGTCCTCAGTCTTGGAATGATGCCGCAAGAACCAAGCCTCGCTTGCGCTTCGCCGTATACACGAGGGTTGGTGCGTGGAGGTAGTGAAATATTTACGCCTTCCTGAAGGTTAAGTGAAGCTATCGTGGAAATTTGATTGTTTTGTGTCTTGTCGCCTCCTGGAGTATTTATCGTTTCGGTGTCATATAGCGACATATTCTCGTCCGTGGAATTTGAGTTCAGTGTCGAATGGTGCTGGCCCTAACTCCTTCGGAGTTCTTTTACGCCTGGTGTGCGGATCAAAAGTAAATAGTTCAAGTAAAGTAGATGGTTCTAGTGTTAGTTGACCTTGATAGCTTCGTGTAAATGACTAAGAGCATAACAAACAACTATCGCTGTAAATAAAGAAAGCTTTTAGTTTAAGCGTAACCATAATAATATTCGTCAAGAACTGTGTCAATATCGTTAATAAGATAATAAATAAATACACTGAGTTTTAACGCTTTGTAAATAGTTGAGCGTTTACGTTGAATCAAATGAAGAATTAGTTAAGGTAGTTTTGGTTGAAGTGACTGTCATAAATGAAGTTCGAGTAAATATGAATAATATCTGTCGTTTGTGAAATTTCACATGAAAAGCATACCGTAATAGCCCACTGTTGAATTATTTAGTACCTGGTGGACCTGTTGTCCGACCGATTATCGTAGTTCAGAGGAATAAGAACATCTTTTTGTTGTTGATGTTATGTAAAGTTTTTGGTGACAATAATAAAGTGTGTTTTTTATTTTTGTGTTTATGTGGGAGGATGCAAACGCTTGCTTGTGTAATCTACCGTATATAGGCCCTACAGGAAATTTTGGAAACAGGCGTATTCATTCTCACGATGTATTGTTTATATCCTGATTTTTTTTTGTTGAGAAAATTCCGTGTATATTTTGTATTGTTTCTGTTGCATTTAATGAAAGGTATTTGTTTATAATACATGGTAACTGACCTTAAATTTTTATTTTATTTTATTCTAGATTTCTTGCTTTGGAATTGCGACATTTAATGTTTTTTTAGGTAACTGTATCAAAATTTGAGATGTAAATATCATAATATACGACCATTGTTATTGTTTATAACTGTTTTATTGATAGATATTAAGGTATTGTCCTCTGTGCTACAATTTTGGCGTAAAGCAATAATCGAATAGAAACCTTTTGATTCACATTTAGGATTGCTAGTAATTGACTTCATTTGATGAAAGTTATTTAAGTTGCCTTTTTTAAGTGTTTAATTCAAGTTTTTGAGGAATAAGATTCATTATGGTTTGACGCAGAGCATTTAAATAACGTAGTATGAGTTTTCTGGCCGAAGAGCTCATTGTATTTTTTTTTGGTGCATACGAGGGTATCTCCAAAAGTTGAGAGATATTTTTGAAGTATTTTTATAGGTATCGGCTTATCGTTTGCAGACATTCTAATGCCTGATTTTCAGATAAGGGAATATAATTGTTTGTTGTGGCAGCTAGGTAACTTATTTTGGAATTTTCGTATTACATCCCGATATCGACATTTGATAAATTTTATAATTTCATAGATTTTTGATCGCGTTTGTTTAGTTTGCGGCGACGTCTGTTTTTTGTTTTAACTGAACAATTAAATTGTCGTATTTCCAGTTATTCTTGGATTAGTTGAGCTAATAATTTTTGATGTAGATTTATCGAAATATTTAGCGGCTGTTAGGTTTTATTGCGCATTTTACAGCTTTTCAAAGTTTAGGTGAACTTAGCGTTAATATTTTTGGAGTAGACTTTGTAGAAGTAGTAGATTTTTGAGTGAACGTTTTGGTTTCCTGTTAGACCAATCGGTTCATGACGTTTTCCCGCTATAAATGATTTTGACAGGTGGCGCCTTTTTGATTTTATCTACCGATTTTTGGAGTTGCTATGAGTGCCTTTTACGATATTTATGTAGGAACCCCGCCCGCACCACCGAGCTATGCCATGGCACAAATTTCCTGTACTGGCTGGATGCCATAGCGAGTATGTATCCTGTAAGATGTTGCTAAGGGCATTAGAATACCGAACAAATGGTCAATTAGCTCTTCGTTAGTACTTTTAGCTGAGTTAAACAGTAAGTCAGTGACTTTTTGAATTTCTCGCTCAGCAATTTTGAATGAAACACTGTTTCCATCAGCTTTCATCTATTAATAGACTACTGTCACATTTTGAGCAAGCTGCGTCATTTAGTTTGTGTTTGAAAGCAGACAACCTGGTGAATTTTAAGGAAAATAGAGAGAAGTGAATTTCGTGTGCTGATTAAGCGTTATCTTTGCGTAAAAAACCATCACCGAACCCAAGCAAAATATAAATACTGTGCACCATCAATTTAATTTGTCAAGAAGTGGTTTACTGAGTTTCGTTGTGGTCGTACCACAACTGACCACAACGTTCAGGTCGCCCAAAAGAGGTCGCCACGCCACAAATCGTCGATAAAATCCATGGAATGATATTGGATGATCGGAAAATGATATAAAAAAGCTACCCTCGCGTTGCGTGCCGCAATTGCTCACACACGACTATAAGCGCAACCGTGTGACCACTTCTAAAGAGTGTTTGTCGATGTTCCGAAGGAGTTTTTGCGCCATTTCGTTACCATGGACGAAACATCACAACACACCAGAGACCAAGGAACAACCAAGACAGTGGGTTTGTCCCCAAAGAAGGCCAATGTGGGCCTGTCGGCCAAAACATCTTGGTCACGTTTTTGGGATGCACGCGGTGTCATTCTCATCGATTACCTTGAAAAGGGTAACACGATCATCGGCGAATATTATTCAAACCTTTTTGACAGATTCGATATTGATTTGAAGCAGAAAAGAGCGCATTTGCTTATTTGCCGAAAAAAATATCTTTTATTCAAAAAGTCACTGACTTATCAAACCGCCCTCGTATTTTGGACGACACCGGGTACTTAATTGAGTAAAAGTACGCTAACAAAAGGTGACGCATTGCCACACAAGTCATACACTTCGATAACTATTCCCTTAGGCCAAATCTGTAACGTAATTACCAGAATTTATTATTTGGATGTCGGTGTTATAATTGGAATCGTTCCTTTTTTAAAGTTGCTTGCCCATCGAATAATTAATTATTAAAGTTCCGATCGGTTATACCTAAATGTAATCTGCTGCATTTTCAAATCGCAGACGCTACTCTTTCGAGATAACATTTGTTCCCTCTGATACAGAAATCTGATAAGGTTGGTGACGTATTGTCACACCGATTTTAGCATTTTAGGTTTGTGAATACCGTTTTCTATTGATCGATCAAGAAATGTAAATTAGCAAAGTAGAGATAAGTGCCTTTTCCATTAACGTAATCGAACTCGGACGCCCGAAACGTGCAGTGTGCAGCAAACGAGTTAAATGTCAATTCTCGGACAGGTTAACGAAAGAAACCTTGTTTGCCTTATACTGTCAGGTTGCGTTGAGGCACCCTGTATGTAGAATGTTATAATGACGTGTATTACGTGTTTTGAGCACGAGTGTAGTGCGTTTGAACGAAAAAAAAAATTTTTTTTGTGTGGGTGCATAATGTATGTGGGTGTATGATACGCCACTGGAAATTTAGGAGAAATATAATTCTGTATGTAGATACGTGTATTTGAATGTTATAGAGACTTTAGTGTTGGAATAATTAGATTTTGATGAATGTAAATATGAAGAGAAATTTGTCTATGGGACGATAATGCTTTCCACTGTATCGCTACTGTTTTGCTGCTGATAAAGAATGGAATGTTTGAAGATAAGATGAGTAATATTGGTTAGAAAATGTGAAGAATAAGTGTAAAATGTTTTAGAAAATATGTAGAGAAAGATTGGGTATGTTTAAGTGTTAATTTCAGAAAGTTTTGTAATGTTGTGCAATTGTTTTGAGAATATGTGTATGTATATGGGATTCGAGACCTTAGACGGTACTTATTTTTGCAAATGTTGCGGAAGCAGATCGAGCGCAGATTGGAGATAAATGTTGAAAGTTGTGTAATGGTCCAGAGTGGCTACTGAATGAATGTAATAACGAAAAATGATTTCTTCATGAAGTAATTGTAAAATTTGTAAGTAAGAACAAATATGGCGATGTATTGTAATTACACGCGTGCTTGTATAGAGGGTAGCATCTATTAGAACCATGAAATTTTGAGTGAATACTATTGGAGAATATAACGCGGAAGGAAGACATGTTTAAAGATGGATGACTGAAGTTATAAATAGGAAAGTCAGGGATTGACAGGTCAGTTAGGGAAGTTAGCTTTTGGCTTGTGATGAGAGCTCGGTGAGACGCGCACGCGAGTTAGTGTGTGATAGAATGGGATGATGTTGGAGTATATTTGTGAATTTTAATGAGGCAGTAATTGTTTAAACAACTGCGTAACCCGAACCGGGGATGAATCGTAAAAGACATTCATAAATAAAACGATAATAAAATTGAAGTTGAAGATAAAATTAGTTTGTTTATTTTCAAGAAAATAATACGTGCGTAAGCAGATTTATAAAAGATAACAGTTGTTATGTTAAAGTGTTAAGTGCAGCGCGTGTTCTTGTAACGAGATTCAGCTAAATGTATTTATGAGACCACCTGTTAAGTGAACGAAGTGTTCGTTGTATATTAAGCCAATCTTTAAGTAACGTTATATGACATTGAAAGTTTTATTTGTATAAGGGTCTAAATTGGTGTAAAGGTTGCTAGGAATTTTAAGAGGCAACCAAAGGTTTACCGTTATTACATGTTTGTGGGAGTAATAACCTCGCTTTGTGAACTATTCGCGAGTGCACAGAGGAATAAGTTTTGTTGAGCATTTGTAATGTGCTTCAGGCAATTTTAAGGAGTACATATGGACTACACATAATTGATTTACGGAAGAAAGAAAAAAAAAGAAGGAAGAAAATCCAAGGATTAATGAACAATTTTAAGTAAGGAATATATCTAAGTATTTTAAAAATTTAGTAAAGCACGATTATCTCTTTGGTTTAGTTCATTTGTGTAATGTGATCAAATATTAATTAGCTGAGAAGCGAAAAGATAATCGTTCTCGAATTATGTTGTGTTGGGTTGTTTAGTATTAAGAATTTTGCAGAAATTGGTAGTGACGTGTGGTTTAACTTTCAACCACGCTGATGTAATTTATGTAGATATTTGTGTTTTTGATTATTTTATGCAGGACAATATATACTTATCGTTAAATTTTTATTCTGTTGTTTATTTAGCCAGGTATGAAACACAGTTGTAACATTTACTTAATTGGTGATCTTATTTTGACAAATTTTAAAAGTAAGCTTTGCATATTTTAAATTTTTTTGGATTTTTAAGATTGATGAGCAACCGGAAAGGTATATTAGCCAGGTTGATTGAAAAATTTCATGTTAGTTTCATTAGCGCAATGCACAATTAACGGATCAGCGGTTGTCTTAAAAATGTCATTAAGTATAACAAGAGTTTTGAGAAATTATACAGTTACGGATGTCTATTACGATTCAGAGAGATTATTTTGAAGTAACATTTATTAAGCCGAAGACATTGATCTTCTTTTATTTAGGATTTTCCAAAATTAATTACCGAATATTGGATGAAGAAATTTTATTCAGTAATAAGTAGAAATTTAACGTTATACATATACGAGGGATACGCAGAAAATATTCAGTTACCGTATTATAATTTTTGTTTTGGATATTTTAGTTTACGAGGTGTATTCAAAAAGTTTTTAATAACCTGGGTAGTGCTAAATTTATTTGAGTTTGAGTTGAGTTGTTTGGGACGAGTGTTTGTTTTAGAACCTTCGTATAGGAGTTTACCGAGTAAGCACAATCCTACTTTCCACAATCAAGTAGGGTTAATTAACATCCAGCTTAAGACAATTATTTTAGCAAAGTTTCGATTGTGGTGGCGCCTAGAGACATATTTTCCCGGACTGAGCTGTTTGAATGTAGGTGTAAGGTGTTTGAGCATATTAATCATTCATTTTACTTATTATTTCGACCACGCCCATCTCCCTGTTAGCTGGCTTGGCAACCCGCTTACATTAGTAAGCATGCACGACGCCTAGTGCGGTTTGGACGTGTAACAATACGTTGCTGCTTTTATAGAAATTTAAAGGCAATACTGACTGCTTGTGAATACTAACCTTATTGAGGTATTCAGTTATGATCATCCTTGTGAAAGAACTAATATTCAGTAAAATACCCATTCGGTACAGAAAGGGGTCGGTTTCGGCAGCTTGGTTTTGATTGTTTGTAGTTAGTTCTTTATCTCAGTGCCTAATTACGGAAACATAAGGATAAGGTGTAACTCCATAATGAAACAAACTGCCAATATAAATAATTTATGAACTTTAAATTGGGTAATATATAACTTCCAATAACTTAGAGAACTTCTTTCAATTTAGAAAATTTTATTTGAACGCAATAAATATCTGCCAAAATTAACGTGAAGCATAGATAATGAACTTTTCCTATTATAGACACTTTGTAGTAACAGATTCCTAACGCACACGAAGTTTTAGTATAGCTTGAAATATTTTCTAGTGATTAAAAGAAATACCATCCTTTTAGAGTTTGTCATATTTAGTTTCAAATATGGTTCAACATTGACAAACCTAAACTAATAGCGAATGGAAGCGTGTAAACAAAAACGTATAATTTTGTTTTTAACCGTTTTAACGAAACTGGATGGCGCAACATATGTAGCTTCATTTAATGCGAAGTTTTTTTTTATACCAACAGTTATTTTTTTATATATTTAGTTTAAGCCTCTTTGTTATAAAATTGCGTTACCTTTGTGTGCAAGATTGTATCAGTTTTGTCAAAAGAGCTCGAGAGAGCAATGGCTGTATATTTTTCAGTCGAATTTTCTAGAACTGGCTGTTCTGGGTACCAGAAATTAGCGTTTACGTTTTTATTTGTTGTTAGTTAAGTAAGTAAATTGAAAGTAGTTCAATCAAGGTTTATTGATACAATTTAACATTATCAACTGGACGTTAGAGCTAAAGATTGATTTACATGACTCTCATGAGTGTTCTGTTTGTTTTTCTGAAGCACCTTTTAAGCTTAACTCTAGGGGCCTACTTGACTGATTTCATACAGAGAAAAATCAAAATTTAATTGAAGCAAATTTTACATCCTTTCCCTCTGAGTTTTCGGCAAGTCTTCATACTTATTACTAAATTCTACTAAAATTATGAGTAGTAGTAGTTGTGCGGCACTTGTCGCCGCCATTTTGGATTTTGACGTCACAAGACCGCACACGTGGGAGACAATATTTTCCACCCTCATTTTTTATGGTTTATTTTCGGAGGCCTGTTTCAACCCTATTTTTACACACCCACGTGTGAGACCGTATTTTCAACCCCTGCTGGAATTTTCATCCCTAAATAGTTTTTACATACACCCACGTGTGAGACCGTATTTTCAACCCTTTCTTTTCGAAGGCCCTTTTCAACCCTAATTATTTTTTACTTGCGCACGTGTAGGACGTGTTTTTTCACCCCTATTTTATGACAGCTCACGTATAGAGGACCCTATGATTTCTTTTCGAGGCTCAACCCTAATTAGAGCCTTTTTTGCACATGCTCACGTGGGGGGAGGGCTGGTCTTGGTGCTGGGGCTGGACCTGGAGCTGGACTTGGACTTGGACTTGGACTTCGGGGTTGGTATTTGGGTTATTTTTGATGGTCATCTAATTAAGGTCCTTTTGGCTATATTAAGAGCAGGGCCCCTAAAGGTTAGAAAAATGCACACGCATACAATGTTGGAAATTGCATAATTCATAATTCATGTTTGCTGGTTTACGAACTTTCGCTTTAGCGTGTTTTCGTTTTGCTTGTTTTTTTCTGTTGGCGTGTTTTTGTTTATTATATTTCAGTTCAACGTATGGTGCAGCTGAAGGAAAAAACACTTCTAAAGGTAAGCGTATTATTTTAATATATGTTTTTTACCTGATATTGCTAAAAAAAATGTCGATACAGATTTTTAAAATGTATTATTACGCTTATAGGATGACGTCATAAGATCAGCTCTACAAAATAGTAAGTACGCACGTATTCGTGGATGTTAAACTTGTAGTTATTGTTAATTCACGTATAATAATAAAACCATTAAAACCTTTTGCCTTTTATTTCCATTATAGCAGTTTGATATTCTTAAAAATATGTTAATTTAATTTAACTCTATGTTATATATATATATATATATATATATATATATATATATATATATATATATATATATATATATATACAGCTGTTAATGAACACGTTACAATGAAACAATTTTGTGTGTATGTAATTGAACATACAAATAAAATCAGATATAATTTCCCGAATGTATAGGTGGTGACTGTTTAGAGAATCTGCCTATACATAAAACATCATTGCATTAGGGTAGAAATTATTTATTATTTCAGGTCATATTTAATTAGACTCTAATGTATTCAGTTTGAACTGTAATCTGGTTTCCGCAAACTGTAAGACATAATTTCGGTTGATTGATTGAGATTGATCTGGTGATCGAGCGTGATTTGTTTTAGATTGATTAATTAATTGATCTGTTTGTGTGTGTGTGTGTGTGTGTGTGAAACAGTCGGAAGAGAGAGGGTGAGAGAGAAACAGGATAGAGCAAGAGAGAGAGAGGTGTGCATTATCAACTTCTATTATAGAAAATGTTCATTAGTCTATACGCCGCTAGATGGCACTAAAATCAATTTTAACTCAAAGGGGCCAGGGCGCAGACCCTGATACAAGTCTTGTCTTACAAGAACCTCCTTATTAGAATACAGTTTTGTATGACGGGGCAAAGGCCTACAGCTGTAAGATTAAGTTAAAACCCTCATACAATTGCATCAAGGGGGCCACGATAGGGGCTAAGCTCTACACTTGTCTTATAAGGTTAGGCTCCCATACCATCTCCGGTCAGGGGGCAAAGGCCTGAGAACAAGTTGCGAAGCCCTACACGTGTCTTACAAGAACCTCCTTATTAGAAATACGTTTTCGTGTATACCTATACGCGAAAAGATCATTCAATAGCATTTGACCATTTTAAAACAATAGGATTGATAATTTTAATAATAATATCTTATTAATTATGCAATTTCCAACATTGTATGCGTGTGCATTTGTCTAACCTCCAGGGGCCCTGCTCTTAATATAGCCAAAAGGACCTTAATTAGATGACCATCAAAAATAACCCAAAGACCAACCCCGAAGTCCAAGTCCAAGTCCAAGTCTAGCTCCAGGTCCAGCCCCAGCACCAAGACCAGCCCTCCCCCCACGTGAGCATGTGCAAAAAAGGCTCTAATTAGGGTTGAGCCTCGAAAAGAAATCATAGGGTCCTATATACATGAGCTGTCATAAAATAGGGGTGAAAAAACACGTCCTATACGTGCAAAGTAAAAAATAATTAGGGTTGAAAAGGCCTTCAAAAGAAAGGGTTGAAAATACGGTCTCACACGTGGTTGTATGTAAAAACTAATTAGGGATGAAAATTCCAGCAGGGGTTGAAAATACGGTCTCACACGTGGGTGTGTAAAAATAGGGTTGAAAAAGGCCTCCGAAAAGAAACCATAAAAAATAAGGGTGGAAAATATGGTCTCCCACGTGGACGATCTTGTGACGTCAAAATCCAAGATGGCGGCGACAAGTTGCACTACTACTATTATGCAAGCTATATAATGGTTGACCTGCAAATACCATGATACACCAATTAAAAAACTATCATTGCTAGTCACGTACTGTTGCATACCCTATAGGACACACGTGATACAATTTACTAATTGTTATTACAACATTACCACCAATTAATGACGAAAAAAATAATAATACACTGTTAACAAAATGCGTTGGCTTTGCGGTCTTAGGAAAATAGTGTACGAACTCAAACAGAAATGTTTATATGGGATTCGTGTCGTTATCATGCTCTTGTGGTATATGCCGCTATCGCTGCTTCTTGTGCAATATACTTGATGTATAGTTTTTTGTTTTCTATATTTTTAGCAGTAAACTAAATACTTATGTAACAAAATGAATTTGAGGTCATTTTGAGAATCTGCAGTATCAGTAAGACTTTTTTTGGTAATAAAGATGCAGATTTTAAGGTTTTTGAGTAGATGAATGGTCTATGTATATTAACTGTGTATATTAACTTTGTAAATGACGAAGATTTCACATCGCTTAAGCTGCTTCTCGTGTTTCGACATATCTCATCTCACTTTCACAAAATTTAGATGCAACAAAGCTAACGGATTATTTATCAAGGTCTTGGTATAACACTTTTGATTATTTCAATATCTCAGAACACTGATAAGTAAGTATTCGTAGGCAAACTTACTTAATACGTTGAATGCCTTGTCCCAAATCATTACTATAAAAGCACATCTGTAGTATGCCATTTTTATTCAAGAGCTTCAGCATTGGTCTTTGAGTTGTACACAATCGATTCGGGTTTAGAGCAACATTAATGCGTGTTGCACGAAGTTATACGTAACTCACACGGCGCTCGGGGCGCGAAGTTGTGTAAGTTGTATTTGACTCGCGTGACAGTCAACGTATTAAATACCATTTGGATGTACATTGTACATTGAAATAACGACTATATGTATTTAACAACTCCTACACGTACTACGTATACTTTTTTAAAAGCATCACATCTATAATTTTTTTTTGTTATTGACAGAATTCACATCTAATATAGACGACAATCAGCAGCGAAAGCCGACGCGTAATAAAAATGTAATTAAATTTAACATTAACAGAGTAATACCATTTTATTAGGAAGCGAAGGCTAGGTTTAACATTATGATCGTGAAATTTTATTGTTTTGAATGGAGGCAATTAAAGTAAGAAATTAGGATTAAATATCTAATATATAAACTATCATTAAAAATGGCATCAATAGCAGTCATAGTGGAAGGTTTGGTTATACATTGTTTACTAAAACAATTCGATGGCATCTATTTGCATAAGTTAATATTACCTTACTTATTAGGGGAAATACAACCCTTAAGATATGCAAATCTTAAATATTATAATATATTATTTATAATTTATAATTTTACTATGTAGACGTTTTTATCCCGTTTATTAATTATGCTGTCTATTCTAAGTAGCTTGGAAACAGTAAAATGAATGTAGTGTACACTATATTTTGTTATAAATTGAAACATTACAAGCAATGGCTACCTTTGCCGAAAAGTGATCAGAATAATAGTTATTAGTAGAACCGGGACACTTACCGCCATCTTGGATTTTTGTAACCTTTGGCCGCCATTTTTTATATTCCCACGTAGGGATCGAACTTTTCCCCCCTTTTTTTTGGCTCTGTTCGGAGGCCATTGTCAACCCTTGATGAAATTTTCACCCTAATTAGAGCCTTTTGGTTGTATCAAGAGCCCTTTTCGCAGTTAAGCCCCTGGAAGGTAGGCAAATGCGTGCGCATACAATGTTCTGATTGGTGGTCCTAAGGAGAGCCCCTCTTACCTGATTAGTTTCTGATTGGTCCTTAGCCCCACCCGGATTATGAGCTCTGATTGAAGGTTTAAGGCTTTGCAATGGTTATGGTGGGAAATTTGAAATTGTTCTAATAAGGATCCCTAATGCTACCTCATAAGACAGCTATAAGAACTTGTGTTAGGTCTGCGCCCTCTTGTCGTGGCCCCTTTGGTTGGAAATAGTATTATAATAAGGGGGCTCTAATATCATCTCATAAGACGGCTATAAGAACTTCTGTTAGGTCTGAACCCTCTTGTTGTCGCCCCCCTTGGCTGGAAATAGTATTATAATAAGCAGGCTATAATGCTATCTCATAAGACAGCTATAAGAACTTGTGTCAGGTCTGCGCCCTCTTGTCGTGGCCCCCTTGTTGCGAAACTTGAATTGCTTGTAGGGTCATCTAGTGGTGTATGGGGTAATGAATATTTTTTCTGTAACAAAGGTAGCACCACTTAGCGGTAGGGCCAATTAGAGATTGTTGTGGCGCCATCTATGAGGGGAGATTTGAACTTGTATTATAATAAGGGGCATAATTCTTATAATACAGACACAGGACTTCGCAACCTGCTTTCGGGTCTTAGCCCCTGGTCTCTTGGTGGGAAATTTTATTTGAGTATGTATTTAAGTGTTTACATTCTGATTAGTTATTGAGAGAAATTTGAACTTGTATTCCAATAAGGGGCCTATTGCTAACTTGTAAGACAGACAGGGCTTCGTAACCTGCTTTCGGGACTTAGCCCCAGGTCCCTTGGTGGCAAATTTGAATTTGTATTTAAGTGTTTACATTCTGATTACTTATTGCGAGATATTTAAACTTGTATTCTAATAAGGGGGCATAATGCTAGCTTATAAGACAGGTATAAGGCCTCGCAACTTGCTCTCGGGGCTGAGACCCCTCTCCCCCTTGGCGGGAAGTTTAAATTTGTATCCTAATTAAAGGGGTTCTAATGCTAACTTGTAAGACAAGTGTAACAGTTCGCAACTTACTCTAGGGGCTTCGACAACTTGTCCTGACCCCTAGGTGTAAAATCTGAATTTATTAATAGCACTATCTACTTGTGTATAGACGAACGAATGTTTTCTGCAATATAGCTCGCGCCACCTAGCGGTATATTTTAAAAGTGCATACAGGTCCCTCTAATGGTTATGGTGGGGAATTTGATATAAGGGGTCTAACACTAGCTTTTAAGGTAAGACGTATGCATCTGGGCCTCAGATAGGTAATCGATGCTTTTGGCGAAGGCTGTTTCGGCGACTCCCACTCCAACCCTCCCCGTACATAGCCCAGATTGTAAGACAGCTGTAAGGCGTTGCAACTTGTCCTCGGATCGTCGCCACTTGTCGTGATCGGAACTTGTTCGTAGGCCTTCGTGTATTGCCGAGGCTCCGTTGACGGGAAATTTGAATTTGTATTTAAGTCTCTGCAGGTTATGGCTAAAAATATGAATTTGTATTATAATAAGGGGTATAATGCTAACTTGTAAGAGAGATGTAGGGCTTAGCAAATAATTTTCAGACCCTCGCCTCTCGACCAAAAATTTGAAATTGTCTGTGAGGCCAGTTATCATGGGAAATTTGAACTTGTATTATAATAAGGAGGCCTAATGCTAACTTTTAAGACATACATAGGGCTTCGAAACTTGCTCTCGGATGTTAGCCCCTGGCCTCTTGGCGGGAAATTTGAATTTTAATTTGTATTTAAGTGTTTACATTCTGATTACAGCGGGTAAGATTGGAGACTTTTGTAACACCACATTTCCAAGGTCCCACATTTCCTAGGTTACCACAATCTCAAGGTCCCACCCGCCCAAGGTTACGCAATAAGTAGGCTATGTCTACATAGAAATTTCCCAAGGTCGCATATTTCTAAGAATACCACACTGTAAGGTGTAAACAATACGAAAGTCACTAACACTCAACAAATTCACAAGGCTATTTGCGCACCCTACATACTCAGATAGACATCTCACTTTTTCAAGGCTTGCTCATGTAATTTTTCACACTTCTTTGATACAACACTTAGAACAAAATTAAAAAAAGATAATTATATGCTAATACATTTATTTGTTGTATGTACAAATGTAATCATTGTATTATATAGATATATGATTTTCTCTAGGAATAAAACATTTTGATTTAGTACAAGTGCAAAAGGTCCTTTCCACTTCTGTATCATTAGACCTGCGAGGACGTGGTGGAAGTAATTGAGCGTACGTGAAGAGTGGTGCCCATCGGAGATGCTCCTGTATCGGAGTGTCAGATGACCGCCATCGGTTTATTCGAACTCCACACATGAACCATTCAACCGTATCGTCTGAAGATGCTCCTCTAGAGGACTAGCAGATGCTCTCGGTCTGTATGTATGTATGTCTGTCTGTCTGCCTGTCTGTCTGTATGTCTACCTGTCTCTCTGTCTGTCTGTATAGTAGTGGCCGCGCTCATTCAGTTAGTGTTACAAGCCTACTGTGGAACACGGTCGAGCTGCTCTTCTAGAGAGCTCTGCGTAATAACGACATCATAATTCCGGACCAATGGCACTATGGTTGTCAGCTGTAATGAAAGAAAGAATTATAAATATAAATAAAGCTGTATTTAGATAATACATACCGTGAACGTGAGACGGTCCCATGTGATGATGCCATTCGCGTAGAATAGCCATTACCACCCGGCAATAATTAGAATGGCAGAATTTCGTTGAGTGGTATTGTCTCCCGACGCCATCGCACACATAACGTTGCATAGGGATGGAAGCATAGTGCGACTAATGGTCATAGGAATATGTGTAGCCCAAAACCAGTCATCGTCAAGTTCTTCGTCGTCATTTTCTTGCACGTCGTCAGCGTTTTCGTTATTTTCATGACCCTGGACCTACGAAGCGACGTCTGGAGCACTGCCATAGTCATTGTTCTCATCCTATATGCTGTTATGTGACTGTCCCTGTGCACTTAGTTGATGTACTACGTCTGACAGTTAGTGAGCGCTACATTCCAGTTGTTGCATGTTGTTAGTGATAGTGGTCATTAAGTTCTCCTCATCGCTACTCTCTTCAACAATGCTTTCGTTACAAAAGTCAGTATGTGTTTCGCGAAGTAGTCGCTGTTGTCGTAATGCGTCATTGTCATAGTCGTCAGCATCATAGCTGTAGGCAGGGTCCATGTCTATGTCGGAGTCGCAGTCACCAGTGTTAAGGTAATCGTTCCCAGCACAGGAAAAACATACTCCCTCAACACTGTATGATATGCTGACGAAGCCATTACTGTCATCGTTATGTTCGTCTATGTCCTCGTCACTGATAGCAATGATTTCGGTCATGTCAAGTAGTACTGTATCCGCATCAGGATTGTAATCTTGTAGAGAGTAAAGCACTACGGTCGTCAGTTCATAAATTTCGTCGTCGCTGGATTGGGCGTCCACGATAATAGGAGAGGATGTAGAGGGTGGGATACACAGAACCTCTGGGGAAAAGTGGGAGGAATCCTAATGTGTGGGCTAAAGGAAGGTTAACGTGAATTGGATAGAAAACCTCAGGAGTAAGAGTTGGAGGGACAACGGGGAGAGGAGTTGAGGACGCTAGCGGGATAAAGTTGAATGAATACAGGAGTTCCTCAGGCGATGGAGAACGGGGGGTAACAGAAACTTGTAAATAAATAAAACGTTAAAATGTACCAATCATGAAAAAAAAAATTAAAAGCATAAAATTTGGTGGTTTTTACCTGGGAAGATGATGGGGAACTTGCTCATTGTCATTGTATGTTCGATGTGTCAACTATAGAATCAGTTGTACGAATAATTTGTGCTGTTTTCGTTTCGGTAAATATAGGTGTATCCCCCGCTAAAGACTACGTTTTTCATGCATTTTTAGAGAACATTTTTCAACAAAATCTTTACGGAGTTGTAAAATTTTTCTAAAGTTATTTTGTTAACTTAGAATCATTTTCAATAAAATCTTTAAGGGACTTGTAAAATGTGCAAACGTTATTTTGTTGGCTTTCATCTTTTTTATATTAGTAATAGTAATCACTTTTAGATCCTGTAAACCCAAGTGTAGCCGACACCGTGGTTACGTCAACCGTAAACAGAGGTAAGAAAGTGCTTTCGTATTACCGCCACAGATGAGTAATTTAATTTTTTTTTTGCTTTTAGGTACGTCACGTGCATGCGTAGCTTATATTCGTCCCGTAGCGGTGGGTGGACGAGTTAATAAGCCACATTGTCATACTACCGCGGGATGACACTCCCATCCTGAGGAGGTTGCTAGGAGAACAGGCTCATACGAATCACGCACAGGATGTGATGGAGCTGCTCCAGGAAGGAGGTGCTGCCGGTGACCGGGTGGAGAGCGATCAGTATTTCGACCAGGATGACTGTGAAGTAGCGTTGCGGTTTTTGGATACACCACGTCCAGCAGACGATTTGGATGTAGTATTATCACGCACGTACGAGCAGGCAGACGTGGACGAAATACTGCTCACCCTACAACCTGTACGTGGCCCGTATGAGAGGATTCAGTCACCCGTGAGTGAAGATCAGGTAGTATTGTATCATGTCTTAAGTCCTGACTGCATTGCAGAGTTTGAGGATGAATGGTCTCCATTTGTGGAAGAGCGTTGATCGTCAAGCTGTGTGGCACACCCGGTGCTGAGGAAAGACGAATCTCCGATTACTCTGACACCTGCATGCGTTGTAGATGAGCAGTCGTCCACATCTGCAACATATGCAGAGGGCAGAATAGTAGGGAATCCATTTGAAGGTTTACTGAGCCCTGCTTCAAACGTAGAATTTATGGAGGAGTGGTCGTACAGTAGTTCTACGGTAGGAGTAGAGATCAGGAGACCCATTTCTGATAGTATCCCAAGCCTTACTTGTATTGAAGAGTTCGCTGAAGAGTGGAGTCCTATGAACTCTTCAATACAAGCGGAGCGAATGGATCATTTATCAAGTATCCCCAGTCCTGTGTGTGCTGCTGATTTTATAGATAATGAATGGTCGCATAAATGATCTATCAGTATCTAGGAGTCCTGAAACACCCATACAACACTTACCTGCGCAATCACCGGTAAGGGATATAGTGGAAAATGCAGTATCTTCTCCCCAGAGTGTATTGAGCCCTACATGTGCTGCGGAGTTTCTGGAAAACAGGTGGGGGTAATACCTTATTTACATCCCAAAGCACATAGCAGCGTCAGATATAATGCTCGATCCAGACTATCATTATTATTGTTTCCTTACCCATACACTACTCTACCCCTCAACCTGATATATCCATCATACATATTACCCTATTCCTGGCGATATGTGACGTTGTGTCCTCGTTCGCATCGCTGGATATAACTTCTTTTCTTAACAGTTGTAATACATGATAGTAATTCTGCAAACTAATAAAGAGCAATAAACTGTAAAAAAAAGGAATTATAACAAAACACGTAACTCTACCCGTTCACTTATACATAGTTTATACATTCTCTCTCTCACTACTGCGAAATCAAAAAACTGCGTGTTGGATAAGTATTCCAACTACCCCACCTTCAGAGATGCCGCAGGCTGTACCGCAAAATCGTACCGCACTTAGGAATATGGTGTAACCTAGTACTTCCGATGCGAACAGAACGGAACATAGCCATATTGCTGAACGTCTTGCACAACCTGGACCATCAGGGTTAAACAGCTCAAAGAATAATGTGAAACACAAACATGCTGGCGATTCCTTTGCAGAACCAGGACCATCGGGTTTTACCAACTCACGGAAGCGTAAGTCAGACCAAAGCAGCTCACCAGCACATAATAAAAGTAGCAATAGTGTTGAAATTGTGCACTGCACTGATTGTTCGATTGATGTTCCTCGATATTCTTATCAAGGACATCTTAGAAGCAATCGGTACAAATCAAATGTGTGTCTACTCATTGATACTGGGGGTTGTGATTCGAAATGCTTTTAAACAACGCATTGTTTCGTACAGACTATCACCATGCAATCAATACCCATACGGATGTGCAGACGTTTATGGGTGACGTTAAAGTGAATGTTTTGAAACTAATACAAATTCAGTTGCCGAAACACTTCTCGTTGATATGTAATGTTGAGTTGTTTGGGTTGTACTTTCTGAATAGTATAGAAAGTACCGAATTAAAGTCGTTTCAAACGAAATATGATATATTGAGTATCGGGATGGTGTTGGAAGAGAATTTTCAAAGAGGAGTGGAAATCTTGGATCTAAGCAATCATAATTTCAGCATAAAGATTCTGGTAAGAGCGAATTATGAATAGTAGGGTAGTACATTATTAATATATGTTGTTTCGTAGGGTGGTCGCTGGGGAATTTCGCATATTTAGAGGTAAACATGTTGAAATTTTCTCCCACTACGGGTTCATCCTATATGAATGTCCCGCCTGAAATTTCGCATAAACATGCCGTAGTGAATGTGAAGAATATTGATAATTGCTGCTTTGCGTGGGCGATTGTATCAACATTAGTGACACCGACGGGGTTACCACAACGGACGACGTCTTACCCTGATTTCTGGACGTTATTCAACTGGAACGGTGTAGAATTTCCTGTTAAGCTGACTAACATCTCATCGTTTGAGCCCAACAATAATATCTCCATCAATGTTTATGGACTGGAGGATACGTATCGTGATGGTCATCGTATTCCTGAGGTAGCGGGTCCTGTCCACTATACAAGAGCTAAACACCCTATTTATGTTAATTTGTTGCTATTAGTCAGTAACCGAACGGATAATCAGCATTATGTATGGATAAAGAAATTTTTTCGTTTACTTAGCGACCAAATTCATGTATTCATTACTTTAGAACGCAGGAGCAATTAACTCGACACGTATACTCGTATACACTAAATTACATGGCGTGATGCAAAGGAAAGGCAGAACCGGGGAGTTCTATGCGGAAAATATACTTGCGTTTCGAAACTATCAAAAACAAATGTTTGTACCGTTCGTAATGTATGCAGATTTTTAAGCGCTATTAATACCGGTAAATACGTCTGAACCCGATCCCGAACAACCGTTCACGATAAATACGTGAAACATGAACCATACTCATTCAGTTATTATATTAAGTGCGGTGTAAACGACGCTTGGTCCAAACTAAAACCTTATAGGGGCGCTGATGCCTCGGAGGCATTTATTACACGACTCGAGAGTGGTGTGAAACGGATATATAATGAGCACTTGAAAACCGTTGTTCCAATGTTACCACTAACTGATGAACAACTGGTGATACATGAGAAAAGTCGTAACTGTTATATATGCGACAAGCTTTTGGCGGATGATTTTACAAATTCCAAAGTACGAGATCACAGACATGTCACTGGTAAATATCGTGGTGCGGCACATTCAAATTGCAATCTAAACTATCAATTACCTACATTTATCCCAGTTTTTTCCATAATCTCAGTGGTTATGATGTCCACCTGTTCATCAAACAGTTGGCGAGTGAAACTGAAGAAATTACTGTACTCCCTGTTAATAGTGAGAACTATATAACGTTCGATGAGCATATTTATGTAGACGAATTCATTAATGGTCGCGGCTACAGGGAAAAGAAGTACTTAAATTTACGATTCGTCGATAGTTGTAGGTTAATGGCGGTATCCTTAGATACTCTATCTCATCATTTATCAGATGATCAATGTAGTGAGGTAACCAAATATTTTGTTGATAATAATGACTTTAACCTAGTTAGAAAGAAAGGTAATTTCCCCTATGCGTACGTGGACAATTTTAATAAATTAGACGATGTCACAGTACCTTCCTGTGGCAAATTCTACGATAAAATGCGCGATGAAAATATATCCAATGAAGAATACTGTCGCGTCCTACAGGTGTGAGAACACTTTAAGTGTAATACACTCGGGGATTATTCTGACATATATTTAAAATCAGACGTGTTGCTGTTGGCTGACGTGTTCAAAAGCTTTGGGCGGTTATGTACAGATATGTATGGATTAGAACCAGCGCAGTATGTTACAATGCCTGGATTGGCGTGGGATGCAATGTTGAAATGTACTAAAGTAGAGTTAGAATTATTGAGTGATATGGATATGTACCACTTTTTTAAGAAAGGTATTCATGGTGGAGTGAGTACTTGTGTTAAGCGAAGAACTATTGCTAACCTCGAGTTTGTCCCAAATTATGATCCTAATCGTCCAAAAGTGTTTTTACAGTATTTAGGTGCCACGAATTTATACGGATGGAGCATGCGGCAAAACCTACCTCATAATGGGTTTATGTGGTTAACTGAAGAGGAAATTCAAAACTTTGATGTACTGAAGATTAATGATGATGATGATATTGGGTATGTGCTAGAGGTAGATATACACTATCCGCACCACCTGCATGATGAACACAATGATTATCCTTTTTGTCCCTAAATGATCTGCGCACCACATTCCAAGGTGAAAAAAGTAATTCCTAATTTATGTGATAAGACCAACTATGTTATACATTACCGATATTTATAACAATGTATACAGCATGGGTTAATTGTTACTCATATTCATAGAGTTTTACGGTTTCGTCAAAAGTCCTTGGCTAGTACCATACATAGACCTTAATACAACTCTTCGAAATCAAGCCAAGAACACATTCGAACAGGATTTCTTTAAATGCATAAACAATGGTGTATTTGGTAAAACAATGGAGAATATCTACAAAAGAAGAGTAATAAGGTTATTAAGACATTGGGAAAATAACGGACATCACTTGGGTCTAGCACGGTAAGTCGCAAAACCGCAATTTAAGAATTTTATTCAATTTACTCATAAATTATTTGCAGTGGAATTGTCCAAACAGGTCGTTACTTATGACAAACCTGTATATGTTGGATTTAGTACTTTAGATCTTTCCAAAATTATAATGTATCGATTTTTTTACGATATCTTGCGCAGTCATTACGGTAATAATGTAACGTTGCTCTATACAGACACAGATTCTTTAATTGTCGAGATAACAACTGATGATGTGTATGCTCATATGCGGAATAATGTTGATGCTTATGACACATCCAACTATCAAAACGGTCTGCATGATATTACAATGAACACATCCGTCGTCGGAAGAATGAAAGATGAGTATGCAGGGAAACCTATTCAATATTTTTATGAAGCAGGATCAAAATCTTACTGTCTAAAGCTTGCTGATGATCAAATGGTTAAGAAAGCCAAAGGTGTTAAGAAAATCGTTATTCAAAAGGTGCTGACGG
This sequence comes from Vesta saturnalis, assembly GCA_036346205.1. Taxonomy (NCBI): domain Eukaryota; kingdom Metazoa; phylum Arthropoda; class Insecta; order Coleoptera; family Lampyridae; genus Vesta; species Vesta saturnalis. Next base: position 2,812,968 of record JARFJB010001033.1, on the reverse strand, counting down.
AGGTAGACTACAAACCTGTTGCGGAGGCGTGTGATAAAACAGTATTGTGTAAAATGTTCGTATTTAGATCAACTTTGCATGATGCATACACTGATATGTTAAATAAAATCGCCTTTCGATCCCAGGATGACAAACGGTATCGATTGCGTGGCAAGTGTACAACATTGACGTGGGGGCATTGGCGAATTCCGGAATTGGAGAACGTCTATCCTTTGAGTGGTCTACTAGAGGTTGGTAGGCAAATTAACTTGTATAATCCAGTTAGTAGCTAATAGTTTGGGTACTGATGCTTGTTAGTTTTAGGAGTGTATGTATTATCCCCATAATGAAGATATGAACATGTATAACCATACATGGTAATATGTATAATATCGATACACCATTCCAGGTCGGCTACTTAATGTAGTAAGTTTTTAGTGGAATACATACTATTATTATGCCATAATTCATTATCGAGGAATATATATATATATATATATATATATATATATATATATATACAAAATGTACTCATATTGTGAGGTATATAAAAGAAATAAACAAAAATTATATATTTACAATTTTTATTTAAAAAAAGTGTACCAGCATTAATGCACTACATAAGTATCGTACAGATGGTATACATTAGACAGAGAGCAGTAACATAATGATTTACAATAATAATAACAAACTAGTTTCAAAGCAGTAAGAGCTGGATGTTCCTCAAGTTCTATAGCGGGTGGTGTAACAAACTTTCTGATGTAATCCGCTTTCTCTCTATCCTTGACGTAGACAGTATCTGTAGGTTGAACCAAGCGACTGAGAATTCTGCGAAATTGGTGTGGTAGTGTATGCCCCTCTTCCCATTTTATACAGTGTTGATTATGAATTAACCAAATAGCTTCACGGTGACTCCCCGCATCTAACTTATGCCTTGGATACGGTGATTTAAACATGTAGTAGGCCACTTGTGTTGCATTAAAAATTGCGAGTTCTTTCGATATAAAAACTCTTGAAAGTTTGAAGCCTTGTACGTCGACTATGATGGGCATCGTATGACAGTTGTCTTACTGCTTTGATTAACGCGTTATACGTAACTAAGCGATCGTGTAGTATAACACAGAATGCTGCTGCATTCGCGGGCATCGGTAAATGTAAATGTGTACGACATTACGATGAAGCAACGACTACTGAGTATCAAAACGAACCGTCATATAAAAATCGTAAGACTAAATGACCGCAATTGTTATGTATTGAAGTTTTGAACCTTGGCATGGTTATAGTCAATCGTGTTTCTGTTACCATAACTTTTAAAAATAGTGAATTCATTCTAATGGTGGTTTAATATGTCCTATGTAATATGTCCATTACGCTTGATGTAAGCCGTCCAGTGTATATATATATATATATATATATATATATATATATATATATATATATATATATATATATATTACACCATACAAGTTATAGTTCAGTACTACAATGGGTGACATCACGCTTACCACTTCTCCAAGGTTACAAAATGTCGATATCAATCATCGTTCTTCAAGGTTAACTATCCATATGTTTTCACAAGGTCTTTCCTTTCTTTAAAAGTAGGGATAACCACACATATAGTATCGTGTTATCTCCACCAGTGTCAGTATGTCTGCTAACCCAGTACAGAACAATTGTGATGATAGGGAGTGCTACGAACCATAATCACTTTTTAATCTAAGTGTGCGGCGAGCATGTGAACTAATTCCCAACTGGGTGCAATTTGAAAAAAAAAGGGCTACAGCCTTCTACGACATTAGAAGCATTAAAGAATACATATAAAGATGTGCAACAGAATACTGAATGGTTTGCCAACCTAGGTAAAAGTATTCGCTACTTTCACCATCATGCCTTCATGGGTAATTTGGGATATTATTCACACATTTGCTCTTCATACTCGTTATCATCTTGCTGACCATATTCATTTATGATATGACCGCTACAAAGCATTGCAACCAAGTGAATACCGAGTTATTGACCGTCATACACATATGGATAGATGGGTCGCAATTTACCACATGTCACACCAAGAATACTGGTGCTCATCGTGCAGAGCGCCCCTAACAATGCTGCACGAGGTATATCAAGATGATTCATGCATACTCTGTGGAGAAGTGTATTATTTTGACAGTTCGTTTTTTTATAATGTATGTATTGTAAATAATAAATTATTTCCTGTTAGTATCTTACTGTGTTCTACGGTGAGAAAATGTACGACGTGACACCAACCTTTTATTATCCTCAGTATTACAATTGTTTCGATAATCGTTTACTTACGTATCGAACATGGTCTGGAGTTCACTCACTTACATCGCTTACAACAGCAGGGTTCATTTTCATATCTTCAGACGATACGGTTGAATGCTTCATGTGTGGATTTCGGATAAACCAATGGCGGTCATCTGACATTCCGCTATAGGAGCATCTCCGATGGGCACCACACTTCACGTACGCTCAATTACTTGCACCACGTCCTCGCAGGTGTAATGATACAGAAGTGGAAAGGACCTTTTGCACTTGTACTAAATCAAAATGTTTTATTCCTAGAAAAAATCATATATCTGTATAATACACTGATTACATTTGTACATACAACAAAAAAATATATTAGCATATCATTATCTTTTATAAATTTGGTTCTAAGTGCGGTATCAGAGAAGTGTAAAAAATTACATGAGCAAGCCTTGAAAAAGTGAGAAGTCTATCTGAGTAGGTAGGGTGCACAAATGGCCTTGTCACTTTGTGAATGTGTTGAGTATTTTCGTATTTTTTACACCTTACAGTGTGGTATTATTAGAAATGTGCGACCTTGGGAAATTTCTATGTAGACCTGACCTACTTATTAAGCAACCTTGGGCAGGTGGGACCTTAAGATTGTGGTAACCTTGGAAATGTGGAACCTTGGAAGTGTAATGTGTTCCAAAAGTCTCCAATATTACCTACTGATTACTAATTGCGAGAAATTTGAACTTGTATTCTAATAAGGGTCATATTGCTAACTTGTAAGAGAGACAGACATAGGAGCCTGTGTTAGGGCCTGCGACCTCATGTCGTGGCCCCTTGTTAGGAAATTTGAATTTGTGTCGTCATCTAGTCGTGCATGAACTAAAGAATATTTTCTGTAATAAAGGTGGCACCACCTAGTGTTATATTTCTAGGACTAATCAGGGTTTCTTTGTGACCCATTCTAGTGGTATATTTGTAAACTAGCGAATGTTTACTGTAATAGAGGCGGTGCCGCCTAGCGGTATATTTCTGAGACTAATTAAGGTTTTTTGTGATGCCATCTAGTGGTGTTAAGATTAATGTATGTTTTCTGTAATATACGTTAATCATGTTCGTCTCTTCCTCGTCTCGCGCTCGTCTATTTCTCAAAGAAACAAAGCAAGATATCACATCAAATCAAATGAATCAAATCAATTAAGCATATCAATCCCAAACAAATCAGGCTCGATCAAATCAAACAAGCAGATCAATCCCAATCAATTAATCAACCAAATCTTAACTCACAGCTTGCGAACATTAGCTTACAGAAAAAAATACTGATTGGACTAACTTACACTTTACAATATTAGGTCAGATTAATAAATGCACGGTTTGGGTGCGTTTATAGACTTAACCTAATATTGTACGTGTATTGCCCTAACCTTAGACGTGAGACGGGAGTTATGCATAGTGTACGGTTTTTGTTTCCGTAACCACGTTCTAATATCTTCCCTAGGGTCATGTTCACAAATATCAACTCCTTGTTTGGCAGAGGTATTTTCTCCTAAGACGGCTGCGAAGGTGGTTTCGGCGACCCCTACTCCAAACCTCCTCCGAAGATAACCGATTCTATTCGAGCATTGACGAGTGCGCCCGCCCACAAGACCCAAGGCCGGTAACATTCTCGTTTCTCGCGCGTCTCGGTCTTTAAAGTGTAATCGTCATCGAGTGAGCATTATTACAATGTATTCTCCTGTTTATGAGCCAACATCAGCGGACATTAGAGATTTTACGAACTTGTTAATAACCTATTAAAACATAACCGCTCAAGATGATGGTGGAAACGATGACGTGGATCAGATGAATGTATCTCACATCCAAGATGATGGTGATTATTCACAGAAGAGCGATGAGGTAGAGGAGAAGGATGAGTCTCAAAACCATGATGATGATAGCGACGAATCACGGTTGATGTAGAAGAAGACCTATAAAAATGTGATTAAATAAATGATGTATTGTTGTTTATAATATATTTTTAAACGCCAAGCTTCCTTTCAATTTTGATTTATAAGCTTGTTTTCCTAACGGCGTTCGAACCTGCACTAACAATGCTGCAGTTAACGCGAAAGGGCGTTTAAATGGGTAATTTTTATAAGTAAGTTAAATTATACTGCTATTTTTTGAATTGAGAGCCGATTTTGCATGATTAAGTTAAATCAACTTGGTAATTTTGAATTGCGGTTGGTTGGTTTTAGCAAAGTGCAAGTTAGTCCAATAAGTATCTTTGAACTGTAAGCTAGTTTTCGCAAGCTGTAAGTTATGATATGATTGATTGAGATGTATTCGGTTGATTGATTGATTGAGATTGATCTAATTGTTTGATTTGATTTAACGTGACTTGTTTGGGATTGATCTACTTAATTGATTTGATTAATTTGAATTGATATGAATCATTGATTTGTTTGTTTGAGAAAGAGACGAGAGAGAGACGAGGGAGAGACGAACACGATCAACCTCCATTACAGAAAATATGTTCATTACTCTATACCACTAAATGGCATCACAAACAATCCTAGTTAGTCCCAGAAATATACCACTAGGCGGCACCGCCTCTATTACAGAAAACATTCGCTAGTTTAAAAATATCCCACTAGATGGTGCCACAAACAAAACGTTGATTAGTCCTAAAAATATAACGCTAGGTGGTGCCACCTTTATTACAGAAAATATTCATTAGCTCATACAGAACCAGATGACGACACAAACTCAAATTTCCCAACAAGGGGCCACGGCATGAGCGCGCAGGCGCTAACACAGGTTCCTATGTCTGTCTCTGTTATAAGTTAGCTATAGGCCCCTTATTAGAATCCAAGTTCAAATTTCTCGCAATAAGTAATCAGAATGTAAACACTTAAATACAAATTCAAATTAAAATTTCCCGCCAAGGGGCCAGGGGCTAAAATCCGAAAGCATGTTGCGAAGCCCTATGTATGCCTTATAAGTTAGCATTAGGCCTCCTTATTATGATATTATAATATAAATAGTTCAAATTTCCTCTCAAAGATGGCGCCACAAACAAATTCAAATTTTTGGTTGAGGAGCGAGGGCCTGAAAGTAAGTTGCTAAGCCATACATGTGTCTTACAAGTTAGCATTATACAACTTATTACAACACAAATTCATGTTTCCAGCTATAACCTGCAGAGACTTAAATACAAATTCAAGTTTTCCGCCAAGAGTACCACG